>VYZT01044982.1:0-29447 GCA_013400735.1 Pomatostomus ruficeps
AACAAAAAAAAAAGTTAAAAGTCACTACTCTAGTCAAAAATACAAGGGTTATAAAATAATCAAACCTTGAAAAACAGGATGCACAAGACAGAGTAAGAAGCTCATAGCCCAACACCCATGGCAAAAGTGCACATGATCTCGTAGCTATTATAGGTTAAATGAACACATTCTCTGGCCCCTAAAGCTTTTTCCTAGCAAAATGAAACTGGTAATTCCAATATCACCAGACCTAAGCAATGCGGTGCACCACATCCAGCATAGGGTAGCTTATATGCTTTGTAATAGCTCAGAAAAGTACTTGAAAATGTTCTGATATCTCCCGAAACAACTGCCCCAATACAAAGAGTATCGCATTTCTAATGCACTAAATATGCACCACTGGTTTACAGAACCTTCAAGCAGGATTATCCTGATACATTTAAAACATGCCCACATATGGATATGTCATCAAATCCAGACTCCTTAGCCTCCTCATTTTCAGCACCATGTCAGTTTTAAATGATTCTGGCTGAGCGAGATGGCAGGATGCTGAAAACCCTGTCAGCAACTGGCAGGCTGACTCCATTAAAGTACTCAATATTGCTAACATTGGTTCAACAGGACTTAAAAATTACTCCCCTGTGAAATCAAATTCATCAGGTTCTCTCTCATGCTTCCCGCAGCACAGATTTCAATCCACAAAAGCACAGGGCCTAAATGGTCCCCTGACCATGGGTCATTTTCCATTCTGAGTTCAAACAAAAATAAAATTGCAAGTGGAAAAATTACTGTAACCACAGAGGATATAATTTTGACAATTAGTCAAAAATCTTTGTAAGTTCATACAGAACACAAGGTGATTCAGATGCCAGCTTTGCCATGATATCCACAGTGAAGCCAAAGGTGGAGAGTGTGGAAAAGGGGTACCAGGTTTTAATGAAACATCTGAGCTATGGCAATATCAGCCTTCCTTACAAAAAAACAGTTTTAAGGCTCATAATTACACTCTAAACTCTACAGAGGGTTTATGTTTCTGGGTGGCAGGAGATTATGCCACCCAGATACTAGGGTCTGTGTTTAAATGTATTTAACCACTGAATTTCATTTGGCTCCAAAGTACAAAAATGTCTTCCTTATGCTGGCAAAAACCCACTAAAAAACCGATGCATTCTCTAAAAATAGCAATTCTGAAATTACCAGTTCTGAGTATTTAAGAACATCTTATCCTATCTCTCAAACCAGAAAGGCTCCACCATGCGTGGCCTTGAAAGAGTGCACAAATGTGTAGAGGTGGACTACTGAACCAGTCTGACCTCCTGCCTCAATCTCCACTTCCTAATAATCTCTGAAATCAAATGAAATCACAGATTCTCTACTTGGTTCCTCTACAGAAAAGCTTTATGGCCTGTGTCATGTACAAGCTGGAATAGACAGTGTTAATGGCCCAGCTTTTAAACCTACTTATTTGAGTGGAAAACTGCACAAGGCAAACATTCCCTTTTCCACCGCCTCAGAGAGTTTGTGGCTCAGGATGCCCTAAACCCCTTGAAGGTGCTGTCCTCACAGCTCATGTCAGCTGCAGGAATATTTTGCCTAATTTATCTCTGCATTGTTAGAGCAATAACATCAGCAATCTACTTCAAGCAAGCCTGTGGGTAGCTTGGTAAGAGTTCAAGATTACACTATCTTTCTTCACCTAAAACATTTTGCATTCTGCTGGTGTTTAGGCCAGACTCATATCCTTGTTCTTCAATGGGATTGCTCTACTTCTGTATGATAAGAGCTCCTTGAAGAGGCAAAACAATTAACCTCTGTGGAATCTTGGGAACATACAAATCTTCCACATCTTCCTTTTGAATTTATATACAAGTTGTAAATGGCAAAGTCACAACAAGAACCTTATGAGAAAAAAGACAATTTGTTTTCAGAATTATTCTGTTCAGTATGTATGTGAACGTCTGAATAGGGCCTCATAGTCAGAAAAGAGAACAAGCACAATATATGTAATTTAGTATCAATATATTTTACAGGGAAAGAAAAAAAATTAACCTGCAAAATGCAGACCCTCCACATACTACCTCACTTAAAAAATTCCAGCCTTGGAAGGTTACAGATTTTTCTCTCCTTTACTTTTTTTTAGATTTTGATAGCATGATCACTTTCACAATGAATTTATTGTTCTGTACACATTCCATCTTAATTTACTTGCTAGAAGGTGGAGCCAATTGTGCAAGAAATAACTCTATTTTCTTGGCAATCTGTTTTTCTGAGCAAATATCCAAGGAAGTACTTCAGAAAGGTTTGGTTTGTAATTTTAGGGTAAACCTAAAAATGCCCTTCTGGGTAGATTCACATGGACATTACAAGGTATATAGATTTACTGAATTAAGTCAAGCTGATCTGAAATACTGGTAAAAACAAGCTGGACAGCAGCACAACATCAGTACATAGCAGAGCTGAAATGATACTGGTTCTAAGAACACAACACTGAATTTGGTTACTTTGTGATGATGAAACAAGCTCAATCCATCTTTACACTCAAGTATGAAGAATTTTCCAAGTAATGGTGTAATTGCTGAAACCTCCATGCTACCTACTGTCATTCCCCAGAAGGGTAAATATGCCCTGCAGTTAGGATCCCAGTTTGTTCTTCATCCATAACATCTTGGCCTGACATTTTGTTCGGAAACAAGAAAATTCTTACTAGCGCTGTAGAAAGAAAGACATTTCATTCGGGAACAGATGAAGAAGTCTCATTACCTATTTCTGAAGCAGAGCTAGAGCAAGTAAGTTACTAGCTGATAGCAAGAAGTTAGCTACTCACTACCTGGCAGCAGCTTTGCACACATGACCCTGTTCCAAAACAGTATCCCACCTGGCAGGGCTTACTTAGAACTCAGCAATTCCCCCTCAAAGCCTCATCACCTCTCCTCTTTGGCCCCCCGAATATGTATTGTACCCTGCGGATCCCTCTGGGACTATCTGGGCTTCTCAACCCAGCACCCCTACTGCTCAAAGCCTTTTACTCCACAAAATACTTCCTAACCCAGACATCTGAGCTCTTGTCCCAGACACCCTCCTCATGCCTCCAGCCCTCTCTCAGCTCTCTCCATCCCTGGCCTCTTCCAGCTGGTCAGTGTGGCCAGACAAGCCCATCTTGATCTTCTCCAGAGTGCTTTTAGGGGTGGTCCAAATAGTCAGAGCCAGTCTGCTGCCATGAAAAACCCACCACGGCACAACTTAGCAGAAAGACAGAAGAGGCAGCCCCACCTGAGAAGAATTCTCCACTGACTGATGCCACTGCAGCCCAGAGAGCCAGGCCAAGAAGAAAGAAGAAGGTGCACAGCCGCAGATATATTTGGAGGCATTACACTTGCAAGACCAGAAGCTGGAATATGACTAATGCATTTATGGAAGTTGATGGATGTCCTGGAGGCAGCTTATATTTTATTCTACCCCTAAGCAAAAAAGTAGGTGGCAGAGAGAAGGAATGATCACAGCCACCTGTTCATTATCATGGCAGCCCCTTTTATTTCCATAGGGTACTTTTTGCCAGCACAAGAGTCCCCTCCGTTCTATAGCCTGAGGATTAGAGAGCAGCCAGGCAGCTTACACAAATGCCTTATTTTGACAGCAAGTCTCCATAGCTTCAGCATCTTTTATTACCTTTGTCTTTTTTCTTTCTTTCTCTTCAGTTCTGACGAATTATTTTCTTAATGGCAGTCAGCAAAGAATTAAAAGTCATTATTAGAAGACAGATGTAACATCTGGAAAGTGGCATACATCATACTAAACAAGCTTTGCAACAGATTCCTGCACTACTCATCTTGATTTATTTGTATATTTCATCAGACAAGTGTATTTTATTTGGCATCCAGGCCAAAGTTTTAACATGATGTATAAAAATAGGTAGCTAGCTAGGTGCTCATCAAACCTCAAAAATAAAATTGGCAAAATCATGCCAAATGCAATTGAGTCAGAAAAGCTGGAACCAAAAACTGCACAGTGGCAGAGGAGTGTTCATATTCTTCTGAGTCACACAACACAAAAGGCATTTAAAATATAATAAGACTTCATCATTTGCAAGATGAAAGGTAGTCCAGCTTTTTTTAATTATGCAATTTTGCAATACATAGGCAATGAAAATTGACTGTTTCCTGACCAGTGAACTTTGTCTCAGTAAGTAAAGCCTCTTGTATTACTGTAAAGTAAGTGTGATCTAGTTTCAAGATCTCTAAAAAGCAGTTGGTTGTGTTTTCAGGACAAAGCATATAGTAGCTATATAGAAACCCCCTTCCATGAGCAATATGCCCAGAAACCTGAAGCCTCTATAGATATGTGTGTATAGAGACTTCAGTGACAATAGTATCTGCAGGCAAATGAAATGGTTGGATCTACAGAAGGCAATAAATGCAAACACACTTCTTTTTCTCTTTGGGAGTGAAGGAAGATTCAGCATTTCAGAGGCAGTTCCTTCCTTTCTGTTGCTGAAGCTCTGTCAGTGGGCACTTTGGAAGATACGTGTGAAACAGGGAAGTCCAAGCACACTGCACTTCCATCTCCCACATTCCCTGCAACCCTGTGGCTGCCTCTTCTCCAAAGGACGTCCTTTCCTCAAGCACTTCCACTTGATCACATCGGTGGCCTTATCACGTTGTACCCACAGCCACTACACACAAACAAACCAATACCCCAGGACACTCATCTGGAGGTAGTGCCAGAAATACAAACTGATTTTTAACAAGAATCATATGTCTATCCAGCCTCCAGATCTGCAAGAGAAATGTAATCTGATACAACACACTGTAATAAAGGTAGTAAAACAGTGGAGTTCTCTCTTCAACAGCTGAAAACTTTGATGAGAGAAGTGCTACTGTGCCCACCCTTCGGGAAATTTGAGTCTGTATACTTGTTTGGACTAAAATGTCAACAAGTTACTTTCTCCAGGAGAAATTGGAAAATTGATTTTATCCCAAAACAAATACCCCTGGTACATGACAGGCACTGTTAGGGCGCCATGCCAGCAGAGAATTTTAAAAAAACAGCAGTATCAACTATTTCTCACCCTCTGTTCTGTGAAAAACTGCCACAATCAGAACAGCTTGAAGTAAAGCTCTTGAAGGAGCTGCACTGTTTTAACAATCCTAATTCTCTAGTGCCCAACACTTCTCCGTGTTGTGAGATGTGCATTGATACCTCTGCATTTGGACAGCGAAATGCTACTTAGTTTTCCATGTATGCCTAATTTTTCTTGAGTAAAACAGCAGTAGAGGTTTGGATCCACAATGTTCATGAAGTAAGGAAATTTATTTCTACCAAACCCCTCCCACTACTGTTGGCAGACTCCTTATTAGCTATAGCCAGTTCTGGTAGCTGTAGGGCAAACACTCCTGATTGAGACTTGAGTGTAAAAGAAAGTTTCAGATCAACTTCCTTTTTGCTCTTGATCATGATTGTCTTCCCAGACTGACCCAGCACTTGCAGTGTTCTCATCAGAAGGAGGCTTGACCCTTGAAGTCTCAAGGAAAAGAAATCTTCCTGACAGTGAGTGTCTCTTTTGCAAGAGACCTGTATGAATTCTGAGGAACAGTACCAAAAAACCCAACAAACAAGCACTGTTTGCTGATAGCAACTTCTTTTAGCGCAATTCACTTCCCAGTGAGCCTGCGTTGCACAGAGGCAGCCTCAGAACCAAACCTGCAGAAATACACTTCCAAGTGCTGGTAGATCAGAGAGATAAGGGTCCAACCACATAGTATAACCAGACCTCCACGGGCTTCTTTTGCATCGGTGATGATGCCACAGGCAGAAGTACTCATTGCACAGTAGAAACTTTGCCCATCTCATACAGCAGAGCACTTCTCGCCTCATCTGGGTGAGAACATAAGGCAGAGCCACTCAATTCCCCTTGCTTTCATCAGTGTCATCACATTGAGGCTGCTCCACGAGCCAGCCACAGGCCGGTCACACTGTTTTCCGCATGCACATGTATTTCTACATGAAAAAAACAGACCTTACACTGCAAGTGGCACATTTTTAACTAGAATGTTCTTATTTTCTAATAAGATTTTAAGACACAGATACATGTTTATGTTTAAGACAGATTTTTCAGCTATGGGTCTGGTCAGGTCAGTAGATAGGCCCTAATTTTAAAATAAGCACAGGCCTTTCTCCTCTACAGAAACTTCATAAGGTTTCCCTGCTAGCACATCAATACTTACTTTGTACTTTCTTTGACCCAACAGCTTCACTACCCACCTGAATGATTAGTGAGAATCAGTGAACTTTTCTATTTCAGACTTCAATACAACTTCACCAAAAAGTAACCTGTAACTTTTACAGTAATTAATTATTTAAGTTATTTATTGGGGTTTGCATGCTACTTTGTATCTTACTTCACACTCCTGTTCTCCCTGATGCATGTGTGCAAGAACAGAGGCTAGCGACTAGAGACATAGAGATCATCTTTCTTGTGAAGAAAAAAATGCCAGAAACTGACATATTTCAAGGCTCTGCATGCATAGTTAATAAAATAATTAGACATATTGTCTCACAGAAATTCCTACCTCAGATCAGTCCTCAGTTCCCATGGAGGGACACTGCGTTAACGGTTGAGTCTGATTGGAGACTATCTGGCCCCGAGATTTCCTCCAAACTCTTCCCCTCACAGCCAGCATGCTGTAAAGAGCTACACACTAAAAATGCTTTTCCAAGACTGAACTTCCCTCCAAGAGAAGGGAAGGGACTTGGCACGCCATACCAGCACACACTGATGATTCTTGGCACACCACTCTGGCTGGGCCATACAGGTGACCATCTGTCCTGAACGAGTTCCCACAAATGGTGCGAGAGGCCAGAGAACAAAGAAAATTAATTAAGAAGACATTTAGGTCTAAGCACCTCAACAACCTAAATGCCCTCAAAAAAAAAGAAAAGGAAAGTGAAATAAGGAAAGAAAGAAAATCAAGAATCTGGGTGGTCCCTGGTTAATATTACACTCTCTTTCAACTGGCTTCTATTTTTTTAGTTTCTTTTACGGCTGTAGTTTTTTCTTTATGCTGCCAGTCTAATGCATTCAAGGAACTGATTAACAATATGAACTGCTTTCCATCACCATCTTTTATGCAACAAAAACTTTTTAAATCAGGGTGAGCTAAGTAATATATCTCCAACTTTCTAAGTGGGAAGCAGAAGCAGAGCAGTGATTTATTCAGAGGAGTCATGGCAGGGAGACAGGTTTGAACACTGTGGGACTGTCTCCATCCCTAAGCAGAAGATAATTATGCATAATGTGAAACAAGGGCTGTTCCTCTCTTTCTAGACAACAAAATTCTGAGGGCATTCCAAGCACAACCTAAATTTGCCCCCCCTTCAGAGTACTTAAAGAAAATTTATAGAGACAGGCAGTGAAATGGATCTGTGAAAGAAGCTAGATTGCTAACTGTTCTAAAATGAAAAAAGGAGCCCATCTCCTGTTACAGCAAGCCCAGTATTTTAGAAACCATTAAGTGTTTGATGGAGCATCCAGAAGAGCACTGTTGGCAGGGGAAGCATAAACAAACTCTGCCTGCGAATCACATTCAGCAGAATTACATGTTTTGGTCTAGAATATGGAACTTGATTCCCTGTAGCCTTGTATCTTCTGCAGTCATTTACATGAGCATGAAGTAATATACTGATGGCCCATAGAACCACTTTTTTGATGTAGCAGCATTTTACCCACATGACACAGTCATCTGCTGTAAAAGTTTCAAAGAGTTTAAAGCTCATGTATCATGGAAGTAACAGTATGCTCAATCTGTTGGACAACACACAAGCATACATAGATCAAGAAAACTCAAACCAAGTACTGACATTAAAAATCTACCTATATATTAAAAAGAAAGGATGGAAAGAAGACAGCTAGAGTGGATAGAGTCAGTCTTTACTAAGACTGTTTTATAAAGTTCACAAATAACATCTTACACATGGAACAACTTAAAAAAACTCTACATGATAAGACCATGTAAGTTTAATGGTTGCAACTTAAAGCCTGCATTTTAAAGCTTTAAATAGATGTCTGAATTACAGTTGCTTCACCAATGTAAATCCAGCTATCAAGCATACTCCAGAATACAAACTTTAAACGCTCATTAAGTTTTTTCCACAGGGTCCTTCCCTCAATCAGTGCATAGAAGTTATAGCTTCTATAGCTTCTAGACAGCTGTTAAGTGTGACTGCTTTCTTATCATCATTCTACATTTACCTGCAGGTCTTGCATACCGTGCACTATTCGCATTCAGCTCAGAAGCCTGAAGAATTAATTTCCTGCTGACTCTGTTTGTGTTATGATCACAACTGAGCCCAACTGCTTCACAAATATTAGGGGTTTTTTTTGCAATGTATCATCAATGGTTTACATATTTGTAACTGATTTACAGAGAGATCAAGGTAAAAATGATATCCACTGACTTTTAGGAACCCTGGTGAGAAGCATAGGATACGATTCCTCTGGTTTAGGTATGACTTAATTTATAGCTGTGGTGCTTAACCTTTCTGCAAACTGGGACCCAAATCTCATTCAGTAAAACAGAACCTTATAATTACAAGTGAGGGAGTTTTGTTTAAGGCACCTTAGGAAAATGATGCAGCAGGCAGAAACAGGATGCAGCTCTCCAGGGCAGCACAGCTCTCAGCTGCCTTGAACTGTACCATTTCTTCCTGCAGTCTCTTGCTTCCGTTGTTACACATTTCTCAACCTCTCTTCTGTACTATAAACAAGACCCAAGTATTGTGGAAAACTCAGAGTGCAATCATCGAGTTAGAAAGACTCTATCACAATTTAGAAGCAATAGTGGGGAATGCAGAGTAATGGAGATAACCTTTCTTCTAGCATTTCACAGTCTTCTGAGCACTGGCCTTTATAGCCTTAATAATATTCTTTGGAACTACCTAGTTACCTGCATAGCAATATAGGAAGTTCTCTGGGTTTTTAATTGAGTAATTTTTTTAAAAGCCCAAAGATTCTGTCATGAGGCATAAAATCAATACCCAAATCTGTTTTAAATCTTGTGATATTTGCAATTGAGTTAGACAACCTTTTCCTAGACACTGCATGGGAACCCAGGGAGCTTAGGAATAAAACAGGCTTTACCTCAGTGTTAGTTTTAGACTCAGTGAGAGACTCAGTGTTGAAGACCAGAGGAGCAGAAGAAGGGACAGTGGTCAGTCTTCTGAGATCTTAGTTATTTAAACTAAACTAACTTAAAGCATAGTGTATGGATTTCCATCTAGCTGACAGAAAGACCCAGACCTTAGCTGAAAGTCATATTATTGCTCCAAAGCACAGGACCGCTAGTTCTTAAAATGAAAGTTCAGGAAAATATTTACATGGGGGTGAGAAGATAATCTTTATTTGTGTGAAGTGTGATAAAATTTTTAAACACCTGAAAACAGGGTCTTACTAGTTGGGAAACACAGGTAGTATATCAATGTTTTCCAGTCCTTAACATGTTGTTATACTGTTGTTTCTTTGGTCTCTTCTGATAAATCTGATCTAAGACATCAGTTCTGCTCTGAATAGGAAGCTAGACAAGGTAACTTCTGGAGGTCCTTTCCAGTTTTACAATGGGAGTTTTTAATATACAGCTCTTTTCAAACAGAGATGACTTCAGCATTTTTTTATAAGACCAAGTGACATCAACACAAAGTCAGGTATGACAAGAAATTAATCTAAAATCTAAGCATAGGATGTCACCGAATAAAACATTGACATGGCTGAGCTCATTGATGGCACTGATTTTCCAAAACATGGCTTTTCACTGTAGGCAGTTCTAGACAGGGATTAATCTAATTAATTAATTTCTTAGGTACCACCTTGCTAGCCAGCAACTATAGGTAAAAGTAACTCACCAAGCTTTTATGATCACTCTGTGCTCTGCATTATTGTCTGAGAAAAACAGAACTGTGTAGCATCTCAGTCAATTTATTCAAAAGACAAAACAATCCAGGAGGCACCAGATTTACTGTTTTAGTGCTCATTCCATAAATGCACTGAAGCTGCAGTGAGGTTTGGCAATTTGTCATTTGGTCCCCTGTATGCCCTTAGAGGCAAGGTGCACTTATTCTATATGTAACTGCATCCTTAAGCTTGACTGAAATGTGCTTATCATCAGACATGCTGAGGAGAATTTCAGCTTAGCTGCTTTCATTAATACAAGCACCTATGCAGCTAGAATTTCAGATCAAGCCCCTGAAGCATTGGAAATCACTATTCCCTCCTTGGGCTTGCTATAAACAAGCAAATCATGAGGAAATGGATGGAAAGGACAGGGATGTAAAAGAAGTGGAGGATTAGTTAATAACATACCTTCCCAACATAAAAAGGTCTTTCTGTGCTCCAAAGTGTGTCGCCAAATCTAGAGCTTATCTGCAGTATGAGCTAGATTCTTAAAAGTTATTTTCAGAATATTAAAAACTTCTGATTTTTAGCTTTAAGGATACAGTAAATTTTCTGTAAATCAGCAACATAACAGAACAAGGGAAGAAATGCTTTTCCAACAAACAGTAACACTCATCAGTTACAAGGCATGCATTTCATTATATTATTTATATTGATGAGGGGAACTTACGTGCAGAGGTAGGAGAACAGTGAGGGTTTACTCTGAATTTTGAATCTGGACTGCTGTTTACCTCACTCACTTTATTACCAGAACCTTCAACTATGCTCCTTACTGCAATTCTCTTCTCCTAATGTTTCCATACACTGGCAAGAGTGAAATGGATTAAACTCTAATCTTGGAATACCATGGACTGTATTCCTTCCCAGTGCTATTAACCCTTCCCAAACAGAAAAATATTTAATTACAGCAAAGCAAGTGAGAGAGTGGGACAGAGAAGAGAACACTCCATCAGGAAAATTTTTGAGATAAT
The DNA here is from genome assembly GCA_013400735.1 of Pomatostomus ruficeps. NCBI lineage: Eukaryota > Metazoa > Chordata > Aves > Passeriformes > Timaliidae > Pomatostomus > Pomatostomus ruficeps. The sequence continues at coordinate 10,891 of VYZT01044982.1, forward strand.
GAATGAGAAGGGAAATGTCACAGTGAGGAAGCTCCTCTCAAAAAAAAAGGCTTGACATGCCAAAGACAGGATCCTCTTAGGAGGACAAGTTCAAATGAAGAAAGTAGATCCGAAATGAGCTACTGAAAAAAGATGATGGGATATGCAAGTACCAAGATTTGTAACTATTAATGCAAAAATGCTGAGCTCTGACTGCTGTTGTGCATGACATGTAACTCCTGCAGAAGGAAAGCACAATCTCTGCTAGGTAAAGGAAAATATGCAAGGAAAGGGTGAAAGATGCTTTGAAAAAAAGATGGAGAGACATACAGTAAGAACAATATAGGATGATGACATGCTAAACAGCAGGTCTTAATAATCTAGCAAGGTTTTCGAGGGTAGGAGAGGAAAAACCAGTATCTTAAAATCACCTGTATTTAAAAACAAAACAGCAGAGACGCCGTGCATGAATAAGATACGGAAAAATCCATCTCTAATCTCTCTACTGGCAAGCAGAAAGATTCTGGCCTGAGGAATAATGCTCTGGGCTTTATCATAATGAATTTCTGTCTAGCATTAGAAGGAAGATTCTTTATCACTGTTACATGACTAATATATTCAAGCACTGTTAAATCAAGCTATAGGACAGGCACCCTTTCTGCTTCTTCTTCATATTCATCACATAATGTGTCCTGTTCCCATAGTGAGCTATGTTTCAGCATGTGTTTGACTTCACCATAAGCATGCAGAGTGCAGCATGTGCAGCACGCAGGATTTACACAAAACATTTCCTCTCCCGTGTTTCTCTGTTCATGCAAGTGAAATGCAAATTATTGCACTCCATCATTCCTCTTACTTAAAAGTCCACATCTCTAAGCCTCATCCCAGTGACACTGAAAGCATTGCAGAAACAATAATCCCCAATTAGAAGTGATCCCTTTCTTCACTACCCCATTACCACTCCCTGCTATCTGAAAATTTCAAGGGCATCTAAAGTATTTGTGAGGCAGCACATGGCAAGTCTCCAATGTGTTAAGGGAGGGATGGCTGGTAAATGCAATACAAAGAGTTGTGTAATTTGCACCACAGCCCCACTGCTAGGAAAAATAACCCCCCACACAGTCACAGCTTCCCCCTCCAGGCATTCCAAGCAAAATGCATTTCTGGCTATCCCTTGCCATTGACATGAATGCACAAGCCTTCTGTTTGTACCCACAAGAACCCATACGAAGAGTGAACAATGCCATCATATTTTAAATGAACCAAAAATGTAAGCCTGGAAGGAATGAAGAAACATGGTTCTCAAGAGTTGGCGCTGCCACACTGTCATAGCGTATGCCATGTACCACACACAGCCTTGCAGTGTTTTATTAACTGTTTTAATTACTACATTCATAATAATATAGACATGAAAACCACTGCCATCAGTGTACTAGTGCCTGTAAAAGTCTCTGTTCTGCATCAAGGTCTTAAAGTGAGGATCTCTGCCTGGTATGTGCAGATCTGTCAAATCCCATATATCTGACACAAGACATCAGCACCCCTGACGTGTCTGCAGCGCAGCCTGAACTTCATGCAATTAAAACCTGGCTCCTGCTCCAAGGCCCCATGCCACAGTCAATCACACAATCAGGCCAGAGGACTGTGCATTACCATAGATGAGATGCCAGGTCTGCATTTGCACAGCACCTTATGCAGGGGTTAGCACCAGGGAAGGCTCCTAAGGATAAAGAAACAATCAGGAGATTTAGGACTGTAAAACATATGTTGCTGCTGCTCGCTCATGTCCTCTCTGCCTCTGCTTCCAGGAAATGCCTACCTGAAACAACAGTGATGGTGAAGTCCTCAGAAAAGCCTCACTTTAGAAATGCTACTCAACCTGCTAAGCTACTGTTTGTAACCTTAGCTTAGCAGGTTGCCAGCTTCTATTGTTTCTTGCATCTTAGCAGGATTCACACAGCTGATCTCTTGAAAGCAATTAATCAGTGTCCTAAATTCCACCCACCAATGAGCTCCTGTGCACACATTTCTTAAGAGGAAAAAAATTAAACTTTTTAATTAAGTTTTTCCGTCAAAAATCCAGTCCTGCTGATAATAGTCAGGAAGGTATGCAAAAGTAATTACTCAGACAATCTGTTTGTCACACTCTTGCCACTCTCTTCTGGGGCATCCAGCTTTCTTTTTCCAATTTATTAGCACCCCTGCCCTGCCCACAGTGCCTCAGGAACAGCATGCCCCTTTTTTCCTTCTCTGGATTAAACACTCCTGTACATTCACAGGTCAAGAATTTGAATGCCTTCCCCCTTGTCACAATTGAATAAGCACATCTACCTTTGTTGCCTGTTTGCAGGAGCCTGAGAGTGAAGGAGGAATCCAAGCCGCTCACTTCCCTGGTGAGCTTAATTAGCATGTCAGACAAAAAACAGGGGGAAGAAAATTTTATTAAGAAGCTATTTTCAAAATTGCAGCCACCTGCTAGACAGTGAATCTCTTTAGTCTTTCCTCCAACAAGGAGGGACTGCTGGGCTTAGAGCAACCTTTCCTTCTCATCTGCCAAAGGTACAGCACCAGTCAGTTAGTGCTAACTGAAAATGTGAAATTCTGTGACCTAATGGAAAAAACCCAAAGCAACATGATTACCTGCACTACAGTTACTCATCTCCTTGACCCTTCAAGGGAGACAGAAACGATCAATAACAACTCTCCCACTTTATGATGACCATTTAACTTTCAATATTTGCTACAGCATTTGATGGGCATCTCGGTTTATTATTTTTGTCAGAAAACACTGTACTGTATGGTTTACTGTATAACCTGTGTTGTTCACACTGTCAAAATGAAAGCAAGTTAGATCATCAAGGCAATCTATTTGCAACTCGGCTGGTTTGACTTCATTGCTTGCAATAAAACCACTTTCCCATTAGGGAGATGGCAAGCAGACATCCCCCATTGCTCAGCAGGTAGATTTTGCAGATTTTTACAGTAAGAAGTGACACCACTTCAGCCCATTTGTGAAATAAAACCCATGTCCCCTTCTCCCTGGGGAGACGGGGCTGCCATGTAGGAAATCTACAGTCCTTTGGCCATCTCTGACCCTCTTTATATGGAAAAGATTGTATCAAATACCACCGAACAATCCTCCACCAACTGAAAATGGAAGTGCCCACCTGTAAGTCTGAACTTGCTTACCTTTTTTAATCCACAAGCATCCCAAAGGATCAGACTGGTGGCACTGCAGAGTTGCTTGAGCATGCATTCACCATGCAATGCAACTCACAGAACAGCAGTAGATCCTGCTTATGGAAGCATGGCTGTAAGATCTCCAGCAACATTCCTACCCAGCTCCTCAAGCCAAGCAGCCTGGTAGCCAGAGCAATGCTCTCACATAAAAACAACATTTCCCAGTCCTTGAATATTTCAAAAGAGAGACTGCAAAGTGGTTTTGGGCTCCTCAAACATGAGAGGAAATATGCAAGTTTTAAGAAGGATGCGAGCAAATTGCTTTTTCCTCAAAACCTGTCTGCCCGTTCCTGAAGACTCCCTACATCCCGCTTTGCTGGACCTACACAAAATGCCTGAGAGAAGACCAGAAATCCCACCACCATATTTTTAGTTTTGAAATTGGAAGAAAGCTTCTGGACAGAAAATACCAAACCCCTCATTTTCCCTAGATGTTGCTTCTCCACTAAATTGCTCAATTGATACTGCACCTGCTGACAAATCCAGGCACTGCCTCCACACACACCTTAACACCCAGCAAACTGGCCAAACTCCTGATAGCTGGTGTGGTGATACACCTCAGCAGCATAAAAGGAGGCAACAAGAGGCAACATAACCTACTACCACCCCAAGAGACACTCTAGGTGTTCAGAGTCTGGAGTTTGCAGCTTCCTGCAATTAAACCTGTTTCTGGAAATGTCTGCAAGTAGTCCTGTTCTAGGGGAAAAACAAGATGCACCTGTCTCTCCACAGCTGAAAGCCAATTCAAGCAGAAAGCCTTCAGCCAGCACCTCTAAGAAAGGCAGGCTATTCATTCAATTCCCTGAGTTTGGATAATGACACTTGTCAGTTTGGTCTTAGTTTTTAGGAAATGTGGTCTTTTATGGCCAACATCATAAAAACATGATGGAGTAGCATGAGTTAAGGTGGTCACCCTGAAGTTTCATCCTGTTTATATTTTAGGTACTGAAAAAAACTCAGTCTTTTATTCAAATCCCATTTTCAGAATTTCTGTTTAAGGCAGTCTGGGAATAGAGTATTCCTTGTTTGTTTTGTCTAAACTTTCAGACTTTCTGGCATCAGATGAGAATCTGCAAATTTGAGGTCCATGAGGTGGCTATTAATACATTATTAAGGCTGAGTTAATGACTCAGCATTCATCTGCTGCATATATTTCTCTTAACAAAGAGACTGAGATTAAATGCTGCTGATACAAATACTATAGTTTTCTAGATAAAATATTCTCTAGATTATGGGTCTGTATGCATTGCTAGATTTGAAATTAGATTAATCCCTTCAGAGTAAAAATAAAGGAAGGATGAAAATCTCATGACCTAGTTTTTCCTTCTAAACTTGAAAGCAGTATTTTTACCGTACCCTTATCTTCCTCTTCCTAAAATACACAGCAAATATTATAATCTTGAGTATGTCACTTGATTTTTAAAAATACAGCTGACTTTGCATCTTTGACTAGAGTTACTTTCAGGAAAACCTGGCTCACTGATTATTATTTTTACTTTATAGATGTTTCTACCCCACAGCACCTTTGTGACTCCCCAAAGAGGTTTATTTCACAAACTCACAAAGCTATCCATAGACAGACAGCATCAGGGCCATCTTTTTTTTAAGTTTCTGTTATGTGATTTCTGCCCTTCACGTCTGATTTAAACTATTTCCTAAATACTTAAGTTTCTCTTTGACATGGCTTTATCTTGTTTGCTATATGTCACTTCTTTATACATTGGTAAGGTTTTCCACCTTGCCTTTCTTGGATATTTCAGCAGCAGTTATCCAAGATCCTAATAAATTTTTGAATTCCCACTTTAAACAATTAAAGATACCTAAGGGTTCAGCAGTCTCATAAGCACAATTCTGCCACAAGTTGTTGCTCTTTAATGAACTGCTGATTACAGGGTACTCTTCCCTTCTGTCTCTCTCTTTAATAGTCCCTGGATGGCCTTTATACAAAACTTCCTTTCCAGTAATTCAAAGCAGATGGTCAGGCACCATGATACCATGAGTGTGTGTGTCAGCACACATATTCACGTGAATTTGTGTGGAGAGAGATCAAAGATACATGTAAATGAAAATTAATGTAAATCAAAGATGGGAAATACTTCTATGCAGACCTCTGAAAAGGCAACACTGCAAGAAGAAATAAGATGATTTTTTATAGCTACATAGGGATCCAAAGAGCAAAAAATGAAAAAAAAGCACTGATGGACACATAAAGAGAGCATTTTGGAGCTGCATCATCAGTACATAGTAAAGGATCCTCTATTCTAATCCCCATTACTTAAGTATTCCCCGGTTGTATTCTCCATCTCCAAAAATAAGGGAATAAGCACAACAACAGCACTTGGGAGGGAAGCAGAGAGGCAGGGTGCACTACCAGGAAGCCACCAGTCCATGTCAGGATCATTGCTATTGCTCTATTTCTCCTAACTTCTTCAGATGTTTCTTGCTGCCCAAAGCAGCCCTCTGGCAGGTACGGCTGTGAGGTGACCATTCCTGCGAGCCCACACCTCAGCTGCTCATCTCTGCTCCTCCCACAGGAAGCAAAAGGGGGTCAGATGGAGAAGCTCTTCAATGTGCCTCTTTCTCTCCATTCAGTATACAGGAATACAAGATAAACACAAAAAATTATATTAAATAAAAGTGGGAATATTCAAACACCTGTCACACTGATGTTTAAAGCCAGATGAAACTAAATTACTTTGTGTGTTAGGGTTCTCTCACCCTCAAAGAGAGCACTTACATGTTCACTGAGGAAATATGACAAGTCTTTCAAAGCCCTCGGACAAGCTGTTGCACCACAGAACAGTTTGTTTAGGGTATGAACCTTTTCTGCCACACGCTGTGTAGTGGGTGTTGCATTACAGCCAATGGAAAACCATGAGGCATATCAACAATCACCTGCGCAGTTCTGGACAGGCTTCTGGACCATTTCCAGGCACCTGAATCATTTTAGAACCATGTCAGAAGCCTCCATTTTGCTTTATTTTATGGATGTGTGAAAAACTGCTACACTTTCATTCAAAACCTTTCACTTGCCAACCTCAAAAATACTTAAGTAGTATTGTCAGTGCATGAGGTGAACCCGAATAGACGATTTAAAGCAGTAAGTGTAAATACAGATTTTTCTCATTGCTGTTCAGCAGAAAACAAAATGCTCCTGTTTCCTCCTGATTCAAGGTATTTAAATCATTAGAAAGTATTCCACCTCCCGCACAGTGTAGCAGAAGCACAAGTGACACCTCTGTGCAGCTGTGCAGACTTTATACACATCCACTGCAATTGCTGCCAAATTCAAGCCTGTTTTCCAAAGGCAAAGATATTTCTCATCAAGTGGTGAAACAAATACCAGCTCTACAGAGAAACCTGAAATGGGGGCACTGAAAGGCAGCAACTTTGGACACAGATGAAACCATAATAATCTTTAGGGGAGCAGAGGGTTAACTAGCGGGATTTGCTGCCCCAGGAAACCATTCAGGCAAAAAATTAGAGGGATTTAAGTGGTTTGAACATTGGCAAAAACACAACTAGTATCTGTATTCAAACTATGGTGGACTCCATTTTTAAAAAAATCTACTTTTAAATGAATGAAACTTTAAACTGTAGCCACAGTGGCTTTACTGAAAAGCAGAGTATGCAGCCAAATGGGGAAAGAGCTCACTGTGTAAGACATGGGATGCAGCCTGGCACCATCACGTGATTTTAGCATCCTGCATGACTGTGCCCCAGTACTACAGTAATGCAGAGCAGCCAAAGACATCACTACCAAAGACACACCAAGAGTTCAACTGCCTCTCAGGATTCTGGTCAGCTATTTGGCTGTCCCACTGCCAGAAGCATCTGTTCACGTGTGATCTTGTGCAGACAGACAGTGCCCTTCTGAATTCTTCACAGTGCTGAGTGCTGTGAAACTGATGAGTTTATTATGAAAGTGAGGGAACTAACACCATAGCCACACAAGTAAGGCTGCTATTTACCTTATGCTGTAGTTTACCATTCTACTCCCTGCAAATCTGACCACAGAAAAGCCTTTTGTACCTAAGTATGGAGGAACACTGGGGAGAGAGGTCCTTTCTGGATGGTTCACCTCCCCTTTTTTTTGGAGACTTGTCATGGGTTTTTTGAGTATACAGAAAAGGCACAGAACAAACATCATAACAAGCATGCCTGCCACGATGCCGCCGGCAGGGGCACCGGGCTCCCGCCTGTGGTTTCAGAGGCTTGCCAAGCTGCTTCGGGGCGCGGGAGGGCTGGCGAATGTCCAGCAGGGTTTCGCCGAACCCACTGGTGTTCCAGGCGCGCAGAGGACGGAGAGACAAAGTGGAGGGGCTTCCCAGATGGTTTATTCAGGCACTGGGTTCGTGCCAGAGAAGAACTGCCACAGCGTCTTTAAGTTACATATATACCAACGCAAGGGGGTAGGAGAGGGTACAAAACATCCTATGGTGTAGGAATGCGGGGTTTGAATTTGGCGGGCTTGCAGCGTATTGGGGGATACAGAGCCTTCCCGAGGGAGAAACCAAACACCGCGGGAGGGGAGGGGGGTGATGGCAGTGCCTGGCCATGGGGAAAACCGAAACCTGGCCATAGCACACCACAACACATGCCTGTGCAGAAAGGTTCTCTTTCATTTGTATTTTCTTTATAATAATTTTAAAATAAAACAAAACACACACACACAAAGAACCTAACAACAGCAAAATAAGAAACATTTACTTGGACTGTTACCTTTTCCAGCCTTGAAACATGGAGGACCTCACACAGAGAAAGTGGCAGGGCAGGACAGACTGGCACAGTGAATTGGAAAGTGAGTTTTGGCACTGCAGCTCCCTACCTGCATGCAGAAGCCCTGCATGTCCAGGACTGCCTTCCAGACCTCAGTTATCCTTCTGAGCTCCTATCTTTCAGTGCCAGACCTTTCCACTTCCAACACTATTAGGCCAGAAAGAAAACAAAACACATCTGTCCTGTTTCTTTATGGAAGCCTGGTACAAGCAATAGAAGAAACAAACCTGAACTGAGATACTAATGAAACACTGATGTAAGCAACTTAGAAACAACCTAAGTATTTTTTCCTTAATCCTTTACAGTTAGAGTTGTCCTAGTTAGCTTTAATAATTAAAGGGAAAAAAAGGTTAAATTTAAAAATGAAAAAGACATTTCATTATAATTGCTCCCCTCCTCTTTTTTTTTTTTTTTGCTCCTACTTCCCCTTTCATTTGTACAACAAGTCTCAGGAATTCCTCAGATACAAAGACTGCTCCAATCTGATTTTTAATATTTTTCAATCTAGTTATTCATCAAAATCAATGACATCTGGGGTTTTTTTAATACGTAAAAATCACATGTTTTCTTGCTAGTTAATTGGAATTCCTTCTTTTTAAAAAACTTGAACTGAAAATCAAACAATTGTCAGTTTATCATCCTAAATGTGTGATTGCAGTTTAGAGCAGCTTTACAGTAAGAAAAACTTCCAAGGCTCACCAGGAAAGAAAACACACACTGATCTATCTGAAATCTGCTCAGCGCAACAACATTTCTGTCATTTGAGAAGTTAAATCCCACTCTCCTCCCTTATCCATTTTCAAGTCAGTCATAGCAATTTGTGTAAAATTCAGAAATGTCAAATATAAAGAACCAAAACTAGATTTCAGGCAATCTCTCAGAGAGTCAGCATTTTTCCAGAGGGTGAGAGGAAAGTTGGCATCAAAGCACTGAAGCACAGGAGTTGTCACCCATGAAAGCAGAAATCCGTCCAGCCCAATACTGGTCCCTCTGACAATAGACAGGAGCAAAGACCTGAGGAAGAGTGAGAAAGCCAGGAGTACCATACCAGGACACTTTTGTTATTAAACTTGCTTTAAAAAGACCTTCTTTTAAAAAATTATTTCCTGTATCATAACTACTAAGAAGCAGCACAGTTCACAAACACCTAGCATAAAACCCCAAAATGAGAGAAAAGCACATGTACTTCTTGGTTTAATGCAGTATCTATATATAGAAGGGAGTGGGAGTATTAAGACATAGTAACACTTAAGAGATACTACATGAAAAAAATCCTCCTTTCACCCCAAATAACACAGCTGACTCAGTGTCAGTTAAAACTGTGTCTGAACATTAACTGAGTTTTCACTAACGTAATGTTATTATAACATATTGCTTGGATGGTAGAAAGAGGAGAGGGAATGAAAATTTCCAGCTACTTGGATTAAAGAGCCCGGATCAAGCAATGAAAACTATTCAGCTGATACTGGATTGTTGAGGAAAGACTCACTAGATTATATAATGTACAGCATGAAAATCTACTCAGTAAGTATCATTTCTCTGCCTTCCCCCGATCAAAAATAAGCAAGCAGCTGTAAATGCTGATAGGTGTTATGTGAGAGTATTTCACTGAAAGCATTACCCTGGGACAAGCTATAAAGCATTCCTGAAACAATGGGATTCATATCAAGTACCTCAAAGGGACCATGTTTTAGTCTACAGCTAAAACTTCCATCCACTGTGGGTAAAAACAAAGAATTGCACAGTATCATGTCTTCTGCTGCTGGGTGGGGAGGGAGTGGGGGGGCGCAGGAATGGGAGGAAACCACTGTGACAGAGAAAAAGAGAAAGCAAAATAGGGATTGGACTAGATGGCCTTAAAGATCTCTTCCCTTCCAACCCAAATTATTCTATGGCCTCATTACACAGGCCTAGAACTGCATCTCTGTCGCAGATTACTGCATCGTGTTTACCTGCTTGGGTAGAAAAGAAGTTCCTTAGATTTCCTAAGAGATTTTCTAAAGCTGGAGGTGAAATGTTTTCTCTAATATATGCATGAAAATAGTACTGCTCGATTCTAATTGCTTAAATACTTCCATTTGTAATGATGCTATTTTTTCACAAACAGGAGATAAAAGAATAGACAGCTACCAGAACACATACTAAACACTGTTCTTTGCAAATATGTATTCTTAAAAATCAAATACAAAGACACTAGCACTCAGTTGACAGCTTCTGATTGCAGAAGGGTATAACTAATCCAGAAAGATTAGTACATTGCAGTAATATCAAGAACACCAATACTTGAGAGGTACAAGATCATCCCGCTGGTGCTGCAACTCATGCAGCAGAACCACCTGCCCAGGTGCTCTGGAGCTGCTCAGCCTCAGCGGGGCAGGAGTTTCCATGCTGATGGATGCTGCAGGTGCTTGTGAGAGGGAAGGTGCTGGGTCCCCATCTCAGTGTGAATTTGTGGTCTCTCTGGTGCAACAGACACCACTGTGTCCAATAGATTTCTTCTGTTTATAGTGCTTGCTTGGGGATGCAGCAAAGAAGAGGAAAAGGAATGGGAAGATAAGAGTGGTGGAACAAAATACTCTTTATCAACATTCTTAAACTGACCTTGATTCAATAATGCTTTGGGATTACACACAGCTTTCCTGCCTGTTCCTAAACACTTACAACACCTTTCTAACAGACACACAGATTTTGTATTCAAAATGTACTGCTAAGATTGTAGAACGAGCAGGAGTCAACTGGCTCAGAAACATTATGGTGTTGTTTTCATAGACCCCCAAAACTAATCACAAAAGGCATTTATTTCAATATGCATTAAGACAGTGAATTGTTCTGGTCTGCTCAGGATACTTCTGAGAGCTCTCCCACAGCAGACACAGTGACCTAGACTGGAACTAAGCAGGCAGAGAGATGCTCACCTTTCAACACATGAGCCACTCCCACAAGGGACCTGCTTCAGGGCATTTATGCACCCACATCCGAATCAACACAGAAACAGTGAGGTGACTGATACAGCTCGATCCAACATAAAATTATAAATGCCTGAGGAATGTCATAAACTAGACAGGAAAAACATGAGAGAACTCATAGAGAGAATACAGTTCAGAAGTAGAAGCTTTTGCAAAAATATTACTTTTAAAACAGACCCAAAAAAAGCCTTGCAACGCTAAAGCATTGAGATAGAAGTATTTGGAAGCCATATAATATTAAGTATCCTTTAAGAATTATCCCTAAAAACCATATATTTGGCAACAACATCACTTTTAAGCTTGAAAATGTGATCAGTATTTCATAGATTTTTTTTTTCTGCAAACATTCTGTGAATTCCAAAATATAGATAAATTATGAAATTTTTTAAAAAGCTACAAAAAAGAAAGAAACAATAAAAGCTGTTACCCATTTATCTGCCGCTATTATTCCTCTGCAGAAAACTCTCAAAAGAATGAAAATAATGCCCAGGATTATTTTTGATGAGACATGAACCATGATCTTGGCTGCATTTCTTAAAATTACGAGATATGAAGTGACAGAAACATGCAGAGTGAGACACTTAATCTTGAGGCGATGATCTTGCCAAATACTACATCAGGTATTACTGAGATACTGCAATAAAAGACAATTCAAGAGAGGCAAAATGCAATTTCTTTCATCATAACCATCTTTCTTACACTTGGTGGTTTTATTAGTACCTTATGTATATGAAAATGCCTTTGTGATCATAAACATCTTCTTGTGTTCTTCATTTAACTGTCCTCTACAGTAATAAAGAAAATATAACCATACACATTTACTGAAGTGAGAACAATGTCGAGGTGACCCTGGATTTACAAAAACAACATGCTTTTTATGATTTTGAACATCATGATATCCTGACTCTTCTGCTGTTCTTGCCTGTTTGCACAAGGAAAGGATTTTTCTGTTCCATAAACTATACCAGAGAGAGAAGAAATCTGTTTTGTTATATTTATTTGATTTACCAAAAATGAACATGAATTATTCAGTCTGTATAATTAACTCCCAACACAGACAATATTCTACATGCAGGAAGACTGTCCTTTGGGCAACCAAACTGAGTTAAGCAGTTCCACTTGAGCGACTTACCGAATAATTCAAAAGCATAATTTAAATTCAGAAGTGAGTACAGGATGCATGCAAGATGTCACAGCCTTCCTTCGTTACACTGTGCACGGCTGGGGATGCTCCATCCCTGCATGTCCTTCCTTTCCACATGCTCTCCTCTCATTCCTGCGCTCCCCACATGTCATGAACACATTCTCCTGTGCTGCTCACTACAGCCCACAGCACTTTGTTCTCTCCTCCTGCCACACCCTTTCCCTTGGAAATCTCGGCCTTGAGATGGGGCAGAATGAACAAGCTCTAAGCAGGAGGTCATCAGACACAAGGGAGACATGAGAAATCTCTTTCTAATATAACGAACATTACAAGGTTGGCATGTGTTGCTCAGGTTATATGCAAGTGTGGAGATAGGGAGGGCAAACAGAAATACATCAGGAGTGATGAAGTTACAGGTGATATTGATGCAGGCAGGCAAATTATATTGGTATAGAGTGTATATATAGTATTTATGCAAGTGTGGGCACGTGGACAAACAAAGAATGTCACCTTTTGGGGATTTTTTCCCTCCAAATTTTAGACTTTTTCAGGTATCAAAGACCATTATATACATAAACACAATTAATTTGGGGGGGGAGGGGGAAGCGATCATATCTGCCCTTCAAAAGCTTCCTAAGTCTAGCAAGCTCCAGGAAACCATGAATGAAGTTTAGACCTGTTCAAAAATATATTATTTGCACATATACATGCCAGGATATGTGACAAACAATGAAATTAAATAGCGAGATTGGCTGGCTCAGCTCCTCCTTCCACCAACTTTATTTAGAACCTCTCCAATGAAGCATATCCATAAATGCCTCTGAGTCCAGGTATGCTTCATTCTTCCTGACTTTAACAGGCAATCTTTCGTCTCATGCCCTGAATTTAGAGCAGTAGAAGCTCTCTTTACAACAGTGAGATGTGACACTGAATTTGAAGTTTTCAGACCACCTCTAGTTGAGCTTCTACAAAGATTCTGCAAAAAGCTTTTACCTTTCAGCAGGTATTTGAGAAATATTATCCCTTAATCTGAACATAAGCAAGTTGAAGTACAGATCAGAAATGTAACTTTTCCAAAGTTATTATGTGCACTGGTAAGACCTAAGGTTTCCCCAGCTGCATCGCCAAAATCTGATCCCCTTGCAGCATGCAGTAATATTACCTTCAAGAGATGAAGGCAGATTCAATTTTATTAATATTTTTTTCAGAACTCCCCCATCATTGATTTAAATCACTGGCTGAAAATGCTTTTCCCTAACATGACATTTGCTTTTTTCATTCATTTTGTGAACACATTTAAAGCCTCTATTGCTAATGTTACAAAGCAGAAAGAGTAACTCTTCCAAAAAGCTGCAACAGTATAAATGAGTTTGAATATAGATGGCTGGAGAGAAGGGAGAGCACAGAGGATTGACGCAATTCACAGCATGGATCAGATTCAAAATCAGCTCTAGGTCACAAGCGAAGGGAAACGTGAACAATGGTATGGTGAGCTCAGTCTAAATGTCACCAAGATGACAGAATCAATGTGGCACTATGGGTCATCTCTTAGTGGACTAAAACAACAGTTTATGTTACAGTTCAGCAAGAAGACAATCCAGATGATGGGAGCATAGATTGTGTTTGCAGATAGGTTGCATGCACCAGGCAATAAAAAATTTTCTCACTTCAAGAGTGTTATGTTTGCACACAAGTTCTCAAAATATACAAGTCAGAAAAACAGAAAAAACTCAACAAACAAAATCTTTAAAATACATTTAAAAGGGTAAGGCAGAAAAAGTAAAATTTTTTATCCCAACAGCTCTCAAGGACAGTGTTTATAAATGATGGAGAAAACAAAGAGTTACTTAAGGGGATTTTTTCCTATATCCTCATAATTTACATTTCTTCTGGAAAACAAATAGATTACTAGCCCCAATGTTTGAGTGAAGCCCCCAATGTTTGAGTGAAGCCCTAGCTGAAATCAGAAACATGCTGTTCTCCTTTATTTATGTCTCATCATCATCATCTTCTTCTAATTGACCAGGCCTTTTCAAGTATTACCTTTCAGGAAACTACCCAAGCCTCACTAAAACACTTCCTTAGCATATAGCTTTAATTAAAATAATCATAAAACCATTGCTAATTCAACTTTCACTAAACACACTCCTTGATTTTGTTCAAAGGGTATAAGTGAAAATACTACCTACATTTGCTCTCAAAACTGGTCCTTGACAAGTTTTGTTAGGAAACCTCCTTCTAGCAAGTACTTTCTTCCAATCAATGTTATCCTTTCAGGTGATCAATTTCTTGTCACCTAATTTTCATATTAATCTCCATCCTTTACATTTCAAATGCTTTAATGAAGTCCAGAAAGATAAGAACTACTGCACTTTTCTCCATAGAAGCTTATTTATTCTCAAAGAAATCTGTAAGCAGTTTGGAAGAATCATCCAAATGCCACTTTTCACTTGGCTTTGTGCCTTTAATTAATCTTCCCTTCAAAAGTGAATCAAAAGCCTTACATGCAGTGAGTGAATACATGAAGTCACATTGTGAATTCAGCCACCCTGGTCTGAAGAAATAGCCAAGTAGGCTATTTCTGTGCCTGACAGGCACTGCCACACACAGTGTATGTATGCATAAAGACCAAGTGATGCAGAAGGCTGTGGAGCTTCTGGGGTGTAATAACGGAGAAACAAGAAACATCCAATAACAGCAAGTTACAGAACAGATCCCACGAAGAATATTATCTTTGCTCTTTAGGAAAATCAGGGAACACCTCCTAATTTCCTGTAGTCTTATCTAATTACTCTTCTGTGTTTTTTCTTCTTTTAAAATCACAGAGCAGTTGTCAAACTGCTGGTGTAGTTCCCTTGCTTGTGTCAGCAGTGCATTCAATAAGCTTCATTTGAGTGTAATGATTTCAATATCAATAGCGAGCAAGCACAACACTCCTCCGTACTCTCAGCCAGAGGAGCAGCAGCATGGAAAAGCTCTTCCTTTAGCACCTGGATAAACAGCAAACTCATCTTTGATGTTTCTCTTTGAAGTCAAGGCAGAATTAGCTTTTTAGTAGCATTAGGAATGACTCATTCACTTCGGATGCCAAGTAGGATACTCTGACATTTTCATTTTTTTTAATCTGTGTGCTGTCAGGGAAGAGACAGTTCTCCTGCTAATTCCTCCAGGAGTAATGATTATTATCTTAAAGACTCTGCATCCATCTCTAACTTAATGACCCTTAAAAAAGTTAAACGAATCCTCCCATACCCATGCATTAGAATTCACTCTAAGCTAATACCAAAAAGGTCAAATAGTCAATAGTCAGACCCCAATAGTGTGAGACAAGGTCCCCGAGCACAGAGCTGATGGCATGTCCAAAAAACTCTGTGCTGGGGCAGCCCACCTCTCAAACCAAACAGTAAAAGGAGGCAAGTGCATAGTAATTATCAGCAGAAAAAGCCCTCTATTTCTGAGACAAGTTCATCTACACTTGCTCTTCTGATAGTGTTAAGTAAGGGCTTAGGACCCTACAAATTGGATTTACATCCGTGGCCCCCTCCGCTCTCCCAGCATGCATAAAAAAATGAACCATTGGTGTGGGAGTTCAAAGATATGCTCACATTTCTTCAGGAGTTACTACCACCATGCAGATGTCCAGTCAACATTTGCACATATCCAGTTAAAACACGACCAGTCATCAGCATTTCTGCAAGCAAACCGATCACTGCTGAGGTGATCAGAACAATTTCCTCTGATCCAAACAGACACTTGCACCCACATACGCAAACAGGGCCAGTAATGATGTTGGTGCAGGCTTAATTAGTGGGTCACGGGAAATGGCTGTTCTTTGCAGCAGATGGAAAGGGCTCCCGTCCATCATTGAACCAGGACCAGATCGTTACCATAATTGCATGCTCTACTTTGCCAGAAAGGTTCCCTTAAAGATTGGCGTTTCTTCAGCTGTGGAAAGACCAAAAACCCCTGCTGCTCTTTTCCTCCCACAGCAGCTGATAATGAACTGGATTAGAGAAAGACAATAATCTCAGGAAATACAGAATTTCTTGTGCATGAAGGACAAGATTGTGATTTCTTTCATGAAGTACTTAGGAGTCATTGTAATAAAGTCTTAGAAAGAGAACTAAGTCATTTTCTCTCTACAGTGAAGAAATACTATTACCCTTCATGCCTGAGATAGTCTTCCTTCTCCATGGGATTAATTTCAGTGTATTTCAAATTAAAACTCCTGTCTTTAAACACAGCTGGCACCCAGAGAAAATGAAACATGAGGGAAAAGAATCTATGGATTTTGCTAATTGGAAAAAAAAAAGGAGAATGTCCCAAACCTTTGCTTTGCTCTTGATATTTTAACTTCTAATATTTAGGTTTGTTTGGGGGAGGAGACAGGAGTGCTAATCACATTTTCTTTGGTTTTTTACTTCAAAAGAAAGATCCCACAATACATCTTATTGGAGTTAAGCAAGAACTTCTGCTGGAAGCGCTCATCCCGCCACTTTCCATCATTTACCAGTAGCTCTGGCTAACCAGGGAGGTCCCAGTTGACTGGAAGTTACCCAGTGTAATGCCCATGTACAAAAAGAGGCAGAAAGAGGGTATGGGGAACTACAGGACTGTCAGCCTGACCTCAGTGCCAGAGAAGGTCATGGAGCAGATCATNCAGTGCCAGAGAAGGTCATGGAGCAGATCATTTTGCGTGCCCCCATACTGATCCTTGTGGGTTCCTTCCAACTCAGAATATTCTGTGATTCAACGTGTACATACAGGGGATCAGGCCTAGCCAGCATAGGTTTATGAAAGGTAAGCCCTGCTTAATAAAACCTGAGGGTGTCTCTAATTAGAAATGTCACTCAACCAAAAAACACAGCTTCAGACACTACAGAAAAGTACCAGCAGAACTCTACAACCTTCACATCTAAAATGATTGCAAAGAGTCAGAGAGTTGCTAAAAATCCCCACTAGGTAGAAACATGAGAAAATAAACCATACTGGGCAGACTCCTGCACAATGCCTAAAAATAACCCACATGGAGACAGAACACTAGAACCAGCATCCCCCCTGTGCAGAATGGTGATATTTATACCATGAAAGAATTTTGCTTTCATCCCCAAAGATGAAAAATTAGTATCTTCATAAAATTACCATTTTCAGTAAACACTATATTTATTCTTGGCAGATCTGAAAATCAAATTGCCCCTGGCACAGGACTGATTTCTGCAGACACAGGCTTCAGTGCCTCGCTATCCATATATGCCTGAGGAACTGCTGCTGCTGTTACATCCCTTAGACTGTGAGAGCAACTGGTTCTGAAGTGAGAGGGGAGCCTAGTTTTTAGTCTCTGAGCTGCAAAAATCTTAGAAGCAGAGGCTAAGTTTGCACACCCTGCCAATGTACTATCATGCTACTCTTTATGGTACACCTAGGTAATGACTCTCACAGGTGGTAAAAGAGCAGCAGTGGACAGAGCACTAACTGCAGACATTTTCCAGGGGTCAAAAATATGTACCATCATCTTTCACACAGCTCTGAGCCAGCTACAAACTACACCTTCTAATAGTCAACACCTGAAAGGTCCCCAAATGTCAAGAGGAATGGTTAGACACCTGGGGTCCAATATCTAGGCAGCTCTAGAGGTCTTCCAGAATGAAGGAGCACACACCTCTTTTGAGAACTTGAACATACCCTAAACCACAGGGTTACAAGGACTTCCAGAAGAGAGAGGAGCCTCACATAATCATCTATGCTAATCCAAAAGTTTGCTACATTCGTCCTCGCCCCTTTCACCACAGTAGGAAAGACAACTGCAAATCTGGTTTAGGACAAACCAGGGGAGAACTTGGTGTACGGGAGAGCAAGGTCAAAGGCTGTGGCCTGCACCAGCAAAAGATGATTTTGGACAGAAACCTGTTACATCCCAGCAGACTCCTCATTAGCAGGCTATCCTGCAGTTAGAGTATTTTTACAAAAGGTCACAAGTTTGTCTCAATTCAGCGTCCAGGAAGATATTTTGCTTCAGATCTTAAAATTTTATGCAAAAAACAGTCAAAAGCAACACATCCACATGGAAAGTCTCATTTTCAATGAACCACAATTTTGACCAAAATTCTTTCCCCTATCTTTAAGCTAAACCTTTGTAGAAACATTCATATTTTCTTAGATATCTCAGACTTTTTACCATCTAAAGCAGATTCAAAATTGTCACCAAATCTTAGTCTGGTCCAACATTTTCTGACTACGCTGGAACGGGATCTTTGAAAACAGTGAAACTCACTAATTGAACTCTCACTATTAGAGAGGGAGAACCAGCAATTTATTACATTTGCATTCCTAGTCAATATGAAAATATAAAAATAAACAAAGATTGCCCTTGGAAGTTACATTCAGAAGTTCAGTATTTTCATCTCAATATGCTACAGGGCTGCTCCATTTCTACCATATATATGGTAGAA
>VYZT01044986.1:0-45509 GCA_013400735.1 Pomatostomus ruficeps
TCAATTTTTGCTTCGCTGAGTTCTCAGCCTCTCACTGCCTCTGTGTCATTGGCAGTTTCTTATTGGGGATTTTAGGCAGATCTGCTAATTTGTGAGGTCCATAAAATTGTATCTGCGTTGTACCCGGGGGGTGCTGCTCGGCTGTTCCCACCTGGGACGAGTTGTGCACCTGGGATCCCATTAAACCAAGGTAATCCCCTTTTCCCTCTACTGCTGGGTCTGCCTCTGAGTTTTACCAGCCCTTAAGGCATCACCACCACAGCCAGCCTGGCCTAACACAGCTCAGCTGCTTGGCTAATATTCCTAATTACTGACTGATTTTCACTGTAATCAGAGTTGTCCATAAAAAACGTTTGGCTTTTCCTGGAGCCTCAGTCTCTCCGAGATGTCCCATCACAGGGACATCCCCATGGCCATGTTTACAGAAGAATGTGTGAGAAAGTATCACAGCAAAGAGAAACACTGAGAAACTGCAAAACTCAGGACAACACCAGTGCCCTAACAACGACATCCACCACACCTCCTACCCCACAGAAGGTGCCATTTCTCACTCAAAACTGAGAAATGATGCTCAGAGTGGTGTCCTCTTATTAGAAAGAACTGGGTAAGCTGAGATTGGAAAGGCAGATCTCCCCTGTGCAGGAGGGGAACTGTTACAGAGAAACCAACAGGTGTGCTCTGCCATCATTTCCAAATTGTCACCTTGATTTATCTATAGGATGAGCACGTACAGCATTACTTGTCCTGAGTGATTACATTTGTTTACGTGTAAATCATCAAGGTTTAGATGCTGAGGGCAGTAAACGTTGCATAGATCATTGCTGCAGAGCCAGCTAATCCAGGTATCTCCTCAAAACCCCATAATCTAAAAAGACATACATTATCTTCACTGAGCAATTAAAATGAAATTTTATTTACGAAAGTTTGGGTTATTCTAATCTGCTTTAAAAAACAAGAGTAGACTGCATAACCATTAGTGTCTTAGAGGACTTTTGAAAATAAGCTCCTAGTAAATCTTCCCTGCATGTGGAACAGTATTAAATTTCAGCTCTGCCTCTAGCATAATTAAGTACCCACCAACAGCATAATACCTTCATTAAATTAAGGTGTTTGGAGTGAAATGTAAATTTGTCTTCAGATATGAGGTTGATATTTCAACCCCTCCACAGCCTGAATATCATTATGGAGGACAGAGGAGGGGGAAGCACAGAAGAAGCAGAGTTACTGAGCCCTCCTCTGCTCTGGGCACTGCATAACCAGTAAATACAACAATTAAATGTCTGTGTCTGTGCTACCTCCCACCAAGGGAGAAAATAAAAAAAAAAGATAAATAAATAAACAATAAAAAAGCTATGGATATTTTTAACTGCTGCCTCACTAGAAACAGTTACTGCTTTACTCATTCTTATGATATTCACGTGAAAGTTTCTTGCTTTTTTTTTTTTTTTCCATCAGTAACAGCCCTCTTCATGGGAGAAAAAGAAAAACAAAGTAAAAAAAGCTCTTTTAAAAATAAAAAAAGCAACACAAAGGCTCAGTTATGCACCCACTCAAAATCTGTAGCACCTGGTCACTGTTTGCAAGAGCAGGGACTGGCTGCTGAGAGAGTGAGCTACAGGAAACTCAAAACATTCTGTCTGTGATTGACCAAACAATATCAGTTCACTTTTGGTAAAGGTCAGTCAAAACCAACCTTAAGATTAACCTGGTTTGATCTTGACCTATAGTTTAAATACGTTAGTAAAGGCTACACTGAATCAGGTTTATGCTGAAATTGGCCTGAGTAAGGCCAATTTCATAGAACATAGAACATAAGGCCCTTTCATAGAACATAGAAAATATCTGATATTCAATTTCAGGGGTTTTTTTGGAAGGCCAAGTACAGAAAGGAGGCATCAAAAATCACATTTTAAGCATATACATTAAGATTGAACAAAGTACTTCTGGACTACACATAATTCAGTATGTTCTTCCTGCAACAAGAACACTGTCCTTTTAAATACTTCTGTGTCTTTGTGTCTTCTAGAGAAAACACTTTCATACAGGTAGCAAAAATATTACTCTTTGGTGGTTTTTTAAAGGAAACAAACCAGACAAAACCTAGGAGTATCACAGGAGTAAAATTACTTGGCAATTTATCATGATTTCTTGAACACTGCACACTTTCTTTCTCAAACTCTTCAGAATTGTAACTTAAGTCTCAAATTCTCGTTCAGTTTTCAAGTCCAGAAACTGACCTCATGAATTTTCCAGGCTATTAAAAATAATCATTAGAATTACATTTAGCATTTTCTCCTGCAGTTTGGCTCCAGGTCTGAATATACAGATGTGGGGTAATGAAATACTTCCCTTCAAAAAGCCCCAAATAAATGTAATTGTTAAACAATAACCATCAGTTTAAGAATGTCAGGGTTCCATAGACTATAGGAGCTTAGAAAGAGAATTATCTGTGAATCTGCCTTATCACTTCAGCTACTTTCAGAGCAAGTTAGAGCACTGTTAAGTGTCTTCTGGTTTGTTTATGTATCATATATCATGTCTAAGCCTCAAAAGATGATTTACAGCAATCAGCATTTTAGAATATAAATCTTCATCTGCTGCGATCTAGGACGTGTGTACATTAAAAACAAGCTCGTGTTATTAAGTTGGATTAATAATTACTTTCCTCTATTTATCTCCCAATGTTAGCACAGCCAAATGAGAAAAATAGCAAACATTCAAGCACTCATTTACAGACGTTCTCTTCATAATGAGAACAACAATGAAAGCTATTAGATGGCACGCAGCTAAAGGAAAAAGCTTTTCCTTAGGTCAAATATATCAGTACTAGCTTGTAATAATCAAAACAGAAAGATTATTCCTTTAAAATCCTTTAATTCTTGATATCCACAGTTCTAATCCTCAAGTCATTGTTGAAGGCCACTTTAATGTTTGTGTTACACTGTTTAAATTTCGGTGGCGAGACTTTTTCCCCCAGTACTAANAGAGTTACTGAGCCCTCCTCTGCTCTGGGCACTGCATAACCAGTAAATACAACAATTAAATGTCTGTGTCTGTGCTACCTCCCACCAAGGGAGAAAATAAAAAAAAAAGATAAATAAATAAACAATAAAAAAGCTACGGATATTTTTAACTGCTGCCTCACTAGAAACAGTTACTGCTTTACTCATTCTTATGATATTCACGTGAAAGTTTTTTGCTTTTTTTTTTTTCCATCAGTAACAGCCCTCTTCATGGGAGAAAAAGAAAAACAAAGTAAAAAAAAGCTCTTTTAAAAATAAAAAAAGCAACACAAAGGCTCAGTTATGCACCCACTCAAAATCTGTAGCACCTGGTCACTGTTTGCAAGAGCAGGGACTGGCTGCTGAGAGAGTGAGCTACAGGAAACTCAAAACATTCTGTCTGTGATTGACCAAACAATATCAGTTCACTTTTGGTAAAGGTCAGTCAAAACCAACCTTAAGATTAACCTGGTTTGATCTTGACCTATAGTTTAAATACGTTAGTAAAGGCTACACTGAATCAGGTTTATGCTGAAATTGGCCTGAGTAAGGCCAATTTCATAGAACATAGAACATAAGGCCCTTTCATAGAACATAGAAAATATCTGACATTCAATTTCAGGTTTTTCTTGGAAGGCCACGTACAGAAAGGAGGCATCAAAAATCACATTTTAAGCATATACATTAAGATTGAACAAAGTACTTCTGGACTACACATAATTCAGTATGTTCTTCCTACAACAAGAACACTGTCCTTTTAAATACTTCTGTGTCTTTGTGTCTTCTAGAGAAAACACTTTCATACAGGTAGCAAAAATATTACTCTTTGGTGTTTTTTTAAGGGAAACAAACCAGACAAAACCTAGGAGTATCACAGGAGTAAAATTACTTGGCAATTTATCATGATTTCTTGAACACTGCACACTTTCTTTCTCAAACTCTTCAGAATTGTAACTTAAGTCTCAAATTCTCGTTCAGTTTTCAAGTCCAGAAACTGACCTCATGAATTTTCCAGGCTATTAAAAATAATCATTAGAATTACATTTAGCATTTTCTCCTGCAGTTTGGCTCCAGGTCTGAATATACAGATGTGGGGTAATGAAATACTTCCCTTCAAAAAGCCCCAAATAAATGTAATTGTTAAACAATAACTGTCAGTTTAAGAATGTCAGGGTTCCATAGACTATAGGAGCTTAGAAAGAGAATTATCTGTGAATCTGCCTTATCACTTCAGCTACTTTCAGCGCAAGTTAGAGCACTGTTAAGTGTCTTCTGGTTTGTTTATGTATCATATATCATGTCTAAGCCTCAAAAGATGATTTACAGCAATCAGCATTTTAGAATATAAATCTTCATCTGCTGCGATCGAGGACGTGTGTACATTAAAAACAAGCTCGTGTTATTAAGTTGGATTAATAATTACTTTCCTCTATTTATCTCCCAATGTTAGCACAGCCAAATGAGAAAAATAGCAAACATTCAAGCACTCATTTACAGACGTTCTCTTCATAATGAGAACAACAATGAAAGCTATTAGATGGCACGCAGCTAAAGGAAAAAGCTTTTCCTTAGGTCAAATATATCAGTACTAGCTTGTAATAATCAAAACAGAAAGATTATTCCTTTAAAATCCTTTAATTCTTGATATCCACAGTTCTAATCCTCAAGTCATTGTTGAAGGCCACTTTAATGTTTGTGTTACACTGTTTAAATTTCGGTGGCGAGACTTTTTCCCCCAGTACTAAACCGCTCATGCTTCACTTCTGTAATTCATGTCATTTTAGAAGCCCTTAATTTAATTAAAATCTTGTAAAACTAAGGAGGTTTGACTTCATTTTCTATATGCAAAGGAAGAGAAGCGCTTGGATATTTTGTTTGAACAGCTCATTTCAAAATTTATTATAGGTTGCTATCATACCGAGAATAATAAAGATATATTTTTAATTACTTTTGCTCACAAGAACAGGCTAATACATATTCCATCAATATTATGATCCCCTTGGATGGAGAGAAGCTAAATGCTAACCCAAACAGATTTTAAAGCTATAATTACTTGGTAAACAAGGGAATCATATTAAATAATTATCCATTGAGATCATATTAAATTAAACCAAAAGAAGTTTTTAAGATACTCGGCATTGTCTTTTTCCAAGCTTGTCACTGAGCAAATCACTCTCTCCCAGAGTCAATATTCCAGTTTTGCCAGAACATTAAGATTGAACAAAGAACTTCTGGAATACACGTAATAATAAAAGAAGAACTTCGTATTCAGCAGCAAAACGCTGCCGTGGTGATGGCCCAACTAGAAAGCAACAAACCAGGAGGTCACCGAGGCAAGGTCATGCAGGAAGATTATTTCTAATCTGCTTTAAAAATATTATTAGGGCTTTTTGTTCGGATGTCTGTAGAAGGGCTCTCTGGTTGGCTGAATGATAAACACTCCTATCTGTAACCAGATTAAAAAATACAAAAAAAATTCCAGCTCTTTTGCCCATTCAGGTATTTAAAAAATTTTTTTCATCTACAAGGACTGATGTCCTTCTGTGCCAATTTTTTTATTTTAGTATTAGCAAGGAAGGATCTCTTAAAAGACCATGCTAGAGCAGAACTGCATAGAGAACACAGCTAAGTTCCTCAGAACAGTCTTTCAGAGAAGGATACAGGCTGTAAAGACTAAGGATTTCCCTAGGACACTTCAGCTTTTCTCTCCTCAGAATTTCTCCCACCCCAAAACAGATCAGTGAGCTTTGCTAAATCTGCAGCTATTACTGTTAAAGGACTTGGTACGTGAAATCACCTGGTAACGAGGCAGAATTTATCGCCTCACATCAGCAAGAATGTACCAAGGTTCCAGAAAAGCAAAACATCCATTTTTTTCTGGCACACAGGAACACACATGAGAAAGGGCTGTGCTTTTTGGACCTGATCCCAAACTTCCCGAGTTAATGGAAACTTTTTCCATCAAGTCCCCTTTACTTGGGGACTTGAGCAGACTAGGGCAGGAGTTTTAAAAAGGAATTTGACCTGAGCAAAGTATGAGCACTGCAGGCACTACAGGATACTCATCCTCATCCAAATACCTTCCTGGTCGTGTAGGAACTAGAAACGATGCTTTTTAAGTGCTACAGAATTATGCAACTGTAGAATGATGTTACAATTTTGTATTCTGTGGTGGATTTTTAATCTTTAATTAGACTAGAGAATAGCAAAGATGAATCACACCTTATTAATTTTTTTTAAAATCAAACCTTGCCATTAAGCTCCTTTTGCATGCTTAGCACACAGAACATTTTGTACCAAAAAAAAAAGTACAGCAGTAGACACTGGTTTAATCCATTAAGTAGCTCTAGCTTGGTCTATGTTAAAGAAACCTCTAATTCTGATTTTTAATGAGTTTGCTTATGCAGCCAAATTTCACCATCAGGACCTGTCCCACAGTCTCTCACAGCCTCAGGACCAAATCCTAACCCGGGCCCTGACCCAGCCCATCTCAGCACACGTGGCCAAGGCTTTTCTGCAGTCACTGACCAGATCTGATCATTATTCCGGCGGGGTAAAGCTGGGTAACCTCTCCTTGCTGGGTCAGCCCAACTGCAGCCCATCCCATCCCACTGCAGCTCTGCCTCCCTCTCCCTCCTCTGACATCCCCCAGAACTCAGCACCAGCCCCTCTGAGCCCAAACTCTGCCGCTCACCCGGCAGCTCCATTGACCTCGAACTGATGGCATCGGATCCAAACAAAGGATTTACAGCAACAACTTTCACCAATAGTACATTTTTTCCCAACACCCCTTCTTGCCATAACGTCAAGCCTGGCAGTCTGAAGGGAGCTTCTCCCTCCTCAGTGGCAGATGCAGCTGGAATTGTTTTATATTCTAAAGAGCAAAGCCACGCTGACAACGTGCAGCTCACAGGCAGGTACTGCTTCAAGGAAAAGCCAAATTAAAAGCCCCCGGGTAGCAGCCAGTTAATGCTTACAAGGACTACCGAAAGCTTTTGTTCAACCCTGAAGTAAAGTCGTACTGAGAAACTAAAGTGCTTTTCTGCTGAAAATCTCACAGTTTGACCTCCTAATTGACAGGAGAAGGGACAAGCTGACCAAGCCAGTGAAGCACAGTGGAGTTAGACAAGCACAGGGAAAAGGGAGAAAGCAATTCCCAGAACACTCCGAGGGATCACAGCCCAAATACAAGGCATTGTGTCGAGATCTGTAGGGATGTGTGCTGGCCTAGTGCAACAAACACCTTCACTGAGCAGCTGCAGCGAGGGCTTGCACAAACGACCTTCCAAACGAAACTATCCAGTATTACACAGACTAAAATGTGGAGTATTTAACTCTAGAACCAACATAAGATGAGGAGGTGCTGTGCTACCGGACAGGTTTCAAATTAAAATTAAACTTGACATATGGTCAAAATCTTTCAGAAAAATGACATTGAGAAAATAGCAAGATTTTTCCTTTATGCAAAAATACTCAACTGCAGACAAACAGATGAGAAACAAGTAATTCTGCAGTGAAAAAAGCTGTTGGCTGTAGCAGATCACAAGCTGCACATGAATCAACAATATCATGCTGCTCCTCACTCTCTAAATATATACTATGTTTATATTTATATAGGGCTGTATAAACAAGAAAACAGACTGAAATAATCCCTCCAACTCTGCTCAGTCACAGTTCTGCACAGTTTGCAGCTTTGCACTTCGAGAAGGAGGAAAGCCAGACAAGGTCCAGCAGAATGCCACAAAGATAATCAGAGAAAACATGACCTACATAAAACCAGACTGAAAAAATCTCGATTGTTTAGTCTAAAGAAGAGTTGATGTGGTAGAAGAAGGGGATAGAATAAGATAAAACACTTTCAACTGCAGATAATGCAAAAGTAAAAAGAAAAGGAAGAGCTTTATTCATATTCATGAAGTCAGCAACAGCACGCAAATTGCACAAACCAAAGTAAAGGTTGAGGTTATGAAACACTTTTTAATGACAGAGACTGACTGGGACAGGTGGGACAGAGGTTCCACAGATGGACCATCATTGGAGGCCTTTAAATTGATCTTAGCCAAACACCTGATGCCAGTGCCATTAAAGGAGATTGTGTCCTGCCCTCAGGCAGGAAACAAACCAGAGTCCCTCTCGGAGTCATCTCCAGTCCTATTTTTGTACGATCCTGTAATTTCTGCTTGGCTGGAGTTGGCCATGTTATCTAACAGGGTACGACTGTTGTAACTGCAGCTATTACTTTATTTTGCTTGCTATTCCCTGCCCTTAAAGCCCTCTCCTCCAACAGCCACTCACCGTGCCCTCCCCTCCTGCCATCGATGTCATTCAGGCACGCCCTGAATCCCAGTAAACCTGTGGCAGTCCTCATACGGAGAGAGCTTAATGGGTAAAGTCCAGTGCAAACACCACTCATGGCACATCCTAAAACTCAGAGAATGGTGCTGCCTGGTAAAATGCGCTGTTGTGCGTTTCTGGATCAGCCCTGATGTGGTGGAACAGCCAAACACTCCTGTTCAGCATGAGGGTTCTGTACCACCTCAGAGTGTTGCATGGGCGTGCAGGGAATCCTGCAGAGACTGAATCTTTCACAGTCTCAAATAAAAATCCCAAAAATCTGAATATTCTCCTTTTCCCCTTGATTAAAGCAATGCCTTGCATTAAAATGATGAGGTTTTGGGTTTTGACAAGATTTCCTGGTCAGAGGTGCAAGCTGGAGCACGTGCTGCAGCAGCACAGCTCCTCTGGGCGAGCACGTTTGCCTTCTTCATCTGGGGTCACCATGTGTGAGATAAAGAACTCCCTCATTCCTCATACTCACGCTGTGTGCTGTATTTTCAGCTGCTCAGGTGTACTTGGCCTTCAAACCCCTACTTTGGGTGTGAATTTCACAAACTTCTCAGTCTGTGCTCCAAGCACCTCCATGCTGCTATGGTTGACACCAGCACTCCAAGCAACATTGACTTGATGCTCTTTGCTGGAATAGCATAAAAAACCTCTTCTCAAAGACATAATTCCCAGTGTCCTATTTCCAAGGACTATGTCCTAATTCATACAAGAGAACCAAGAATAATCTTCTGACCTTTGCCCCCCAATTCTACACCTTCATTCTCCAGCTGGTGCTTTGTTGTTATCAAATTCTTTGTCCCAAGTTCCTCCTCACCTTAAAGAAAAACTCAAGTGTTTTCACAAGTCTGAGTTCGTGTTCACAGGCCTCACATCACACGACTACCAAGTGAGTCAGCATAATAACCGTGTGTCTGAGCCTGAACCAAGATAAAAGATCTGTAGAGCCTCATTCAATGAGAGCAGAAAATTCCTACTTGGCTCTGCTCTTTCATGGCTGTATTACAATCTCGCACTATGCAACTCCAATTTTCCTGAGGGAATGTGGTTTTTTTACTGTTCTTCTGAACATAATACTAATCTCATCATGTGTTTGCCCTGTCACTCCCGTGGCTTCCAATAAGTTTTTTTGTGCTGTCTATAGAAAACAAAGCTCATCTTATTACTGTGCACTTCATTCAAAGGCTACCGAGGCAATGACCTTGCAATATTCCACCTGTAGTTTCCAGCAGCAGGACACCCTTGCTGCTGTCTTACAATACATGGACACCTTTTTTTTTCACCACAGCAGCTCAAATCATCACATTTAATGGAAATATACCAAAGATTAACTCACTAGAAAAACAGAAAGCATCTCTCCCACCCAGCCACTCCCTTCTTCCACTGCCACACACAGGTGCTTCTGGAGAGCTGTTTTCTAACTAAACTGTCTTTTGGAAGGTGATTTGAAAGAACACTGCAATTTAAGTTAAAAAGATAAATTAAAATTTTGTCAGGACTGGGAAACAAAAAATCCAGGCCACACTTCAAAAAAGCTCACAACAAAACAAAACATGCAGAAAGGTGAATAAAACAGCCTTGATTTTTGCTTTATTCAATGACTACAAAAAAATTTGAAGTCGGAGATGAGATCAGTTCTCTTTGTATCTAAAAATATAGCTCCTACTTTATAGAAAACTTTTTTACTGGATGGAATGGTAACACAAGCTTTAGGAGTTTAAAGGCAGACAAGCCATAGGCACTTACACTCCCTGGAAAACTTCTAAAGAATATTTCCTTAACCTACATCCAAGCCGGAATCATTCTTGAAATATTTCACTGACTACAGGAGAAAATGTAACCCCCTAGCAAGTGAAGCTGGAACCTTATGGGACATGAATGCCCCCCAGTCCTGAGCAACACGAGGGCTCATCAGCCTGCAGGACACCGAGAAAAGCAGCCGTGAGAGAGGGGGAGGCACAGAGAGCCTCCTGCACCCCTCAGCAGCGGTTCTGCCTTTGCACAGACAGCGAGTGCTGCTCTGAGCCTCTCTTGGGAGGGATTTGTCAGCCCCTCCGTGCTGCTGCTCCAGCCTCACCGCTGGAAGGCTCCGTGGAGGGGCTGATGCACGCACACCACAAGGTAAAGATAAAATACTGAGACAGCAGGGACTGTGCAGCAGATCTGGAAAAACGCGCTGCAAAAGAGTTCCAACATTTCCACGCTGCCACAACGGAATTTCAGTCCCCACGAAGATCCTTAAGGCTGTGAGCACCACAGCGCAGCACTCTGTCACCCTGCTTAAAAGTTCACAGGTGATTAGTATAAGCCTGACAACAGGTGTTCAGGTTTCAACTCTAAAGCTGCTCTTAAAACATTTTGAAATAAATATTCCTGCTTTCCATGTCTTGAAAGAAGTTCACTCTCCAATGCCAAAAATAAGCTTCGTTCTTAGGCCAAAATGTCCTCTTATCACAAGTCACAAACGTATATGAAAAACATACCTCATTCTGGGAAGCCTTTAATTTGTATCCACATTTTGCCTCAAAGCTAAAAGGAAAAACAAACAACAGAAAAAAACGCCCAGCATGTTATTGTGCCAGAAAAAATGACAATTTAATTTGTCTAAATTTAGTATGTGGGAAAAGGCACATTTTAGTGGAGCCTAAAAATAAAGCTCCAACCTTAAATTAAAGGGACAAGTAATTTCCCATTAGATCCAACAGCTTCTCAAGAGAAGCCTGTCAAACGATTCTGAGTCAACTTAGCGCTTTTTATGGTTCCAGTTCAAGGTCAAGGGGCAATTCCAGCTCACACAGCCTGACCTCCTGCACATCAGCGTGCTGGGGCATTGCGTTTGATGACTCCGCTCTGAGGCCAAGAATCCATGATAAGCAATGGCCAAACTCCTGCTCTTGATGTCGAGGTTCAGAGAGATGGATGGGACGGTATGCTTTGGTACCTGATCCTGACGCTGACAGGTCAGTCCATGACTCCCTGTTCCTCTGTCTACCCAGGTAAGGATGGTTCAGGCCCTTTCTTACAGTCGGGTAAAACTTGTGCTGGTTCGTCATTCCTGAGTCCTGAAGTTTCTCGTTATTTCATTTCTTATTACCATCACTTAAAATGCCTTTTCGTCTCAGCTGTAAAGCTTAGCATCTGACTGAATCAGAATTATGGCTGAATCCAGGCAGCATCAGTACAGATAATTCTGTGGTACTCCCTGCCCTCATTATTTACTGCTTTGGTAATCTTTGAGTCATTTGCAAATTTTACCACCGTTCCATGTACTCCAGATCAATGCTGAAACTGTTAAATGGTGTCAGGCACAGTGCTGATCCCTATGGAGCTGCACTCTATTATTATGACTAATTTTTTAGGTTTGTCAGTTGGCCAGTTCTTAATCCTTTCAACTTGTGCTTCACTGATACAGGGCAGTGCTATTTTTCAAACTGGAATGTCATGCAATGCGAAGAACTGTCTTTCTAAAAGGGCTGTTACAGCTACACCTTCACCTTTGTCAGCCAAACCTTTGAACTTCTTTAAATACTGAAATTAAGCTTGCTCATGATTCATTTCCTGTAAAGCTGCACATGCTGAGAATGACATCCCTATTGCTTATTTCTTTGTAAATGAGTCTTTTGAAAGATTCACCATATCCTTCCCAGCACTGTGGCTGCAGGTCAACCTGCAGTTACTCCAAGTCTGTCTCCAGAACAGAAGATTTCTCTGCAGAAACAGGCATGGACAGACTTGGAATTAATTATGGGTTGAATATCTGATCTTACCATGTCCTTGCCATTAACCACATCCTTACCATGACCACACCATGTCCTCTCCAGAACTGCGGCGGGCACAATAAGACAATTTCATGGTACAAGCGTTGATGCATTAACACAGTTAATGCCTTTTTTTAAAAAGTCTTAGGATATTAAGAGACAGAAAAATGTATTTCAAATTTAAATCCACTGTAGCCAATAGAGGTTCTTTTCTGCTTCTGACCAAACTTCTGGGATTCTGCCTCTACAGAGGCAACTACGGGATTTTAACATCCTTAGTTACCTTTAGAAAGGAGATTGTGGTAACTCGGCAACAATTTCTCTAAGATTCTGAAGGTTCCTCATTTTTCTGAATTTGAGATGCTGGACAGCATTCAGACACTGCTCTTCAGTGCCATTCACACATTTTTTGCCACTGTATTTCATTCTATACTGACGGGAAGAGAACCACCAAAGTGAACACCTGAATGTGAAGTGCAGAACTGCTGGAAGGCAGGAAGGTGTTCAGGGAACTGCCGTGGATCAAACACCTCAGCTGTGGTGCTGACTCTGCAAAGGGTTCGGCATGTGCTGAACCTGCAGCAGCACGGCTCAGGTACCATTCCAGCTCAAACAAGGGAAACAAACTCAGCCATCCCAGCCCATTTCTGACACCCCCAGCTACAGATCCAACTGCTTTGTGACAGAGCCAAGGGTGTTGCTTTCCACCTCTCCAGAGAACTACAACACCTCCAGCTCAGCAAAACAACACACAAAGAGTTTGATGTGAAAACATTATTACGTATTAAAAGAAAAAATACCATGGAGCCATCCATATTTGATTAATCTGACTGATTCTAATAGTTACAAACAAGTTCTCACTACCCAGTGCTGTTGATTTTTGAAACAAAAACCCTCAAAAAGCCAACTTCTCTTAACGCTGCGCTGCACGTTCCTCCCCTATAATCAGTCCTAGTGTAGACTGCGACTCACCGTGAGCGAAGGCAGCAGACTGAGCTGTGTGTAATTACTCGTTTGATCTTATTAAGACACCAAATTCTAAAATTACACGGCTGAGGGCTGTGCTTTGGTTCACTGCCGGAGACATCGCTACTGAAGCAACGTCAGCCTCAAAAGCTACCTACAGGTAGTAGTTCAACTTCTCTAAAACAGACAGGGAATACTTAATAACAGAATTTCAGTGCAATAACAGAACTTCTGTGCAAAATTTCATTGCTTTTAGAAGGTTAATATAGAGAGCAATACAAACTAAAACTCCAGGAATGCAAAATATCCAAATATAAAATTTCTTTTTGCTGTCATTAATCAGCCCATTAATGTATAGGTATTAATTTGACAGGAATATATAACAGACCTGTAAATTAAACCTACTTTTGTGGATATTCAAGAACTTGATTTTTCATTAATGAATTATCAACAACTGTACATAATCATTTATAATGAAAATTGTAGCAGCATGACCCATGTTTCAAGGTTGAAGCTTGGAGAAAAATACTCAGCACAAAAGTGTATGATAAACTGTCATATCAGAACTGGGCACACTGTGTTAACAGCAATAGTGAGATACTTAATTTAAATCCCAAAGAAATCTGGTTATCTATCTCAGCTCCTCAGGAAAAAAAGCTTCATTCTTAAAAAAGTCTGCTCCTGTTACCACAGCTGCCAGATAAGCATCACTATTAATCCTGTTATGCTCATTTCTATCATTTGTTTCTTTGCTACCTCACTATTAGATGCCAATATTCCTCTACTATTTACAGAGAGGACAGAATTAATAATCGTAAATAATATATTTACTTTTTAACGTTTCTTTCTGAGCTAAATTCAAACTATTTGTGTAAACAGAGTATTATATTAAGCATAAATGACCATAGATCAGAGTCACCTAAGAACCAGCAAACAATTTACATTGGGTTTCCAAAATGGGACTGCGTTGCACCCTCCAGAGGGGGAAAGAAAGCTCGCAGCACACTCTGAACTTGAGGCTCTCTTGATTCAAGGACTTTCAGAGAAGTAAAACACGGGGAAAAGCGGGAGAGGGGAAGGCACCCAGCTGCCACCAGCTGGAAGTTCAGTAAAGAATAAACTCCGGGGCTGGAGAACACACAAAGATGGAGCCATGAGGAGCAAAGTCCTAAGTGGCAGCAAGAGCTGCTCCAACACCTTTTTATTCCAGATGACCTGAAATGGAGCTCTTGGAAAAACCTCCAGTAGTTGCTGCCCGTAATGGAAAAATGACCAACTAAGAAAGAATTTTTCTTTTTTTTTAATAAACTAAAAATCAAACTTTCTTGGCAATCACGGCTACCTGATCATCCAGCAAGAGCCCAAGAAGTGATTCCACTGCTCTGTCTTGGGAGCAGATACAAGAAAAACACTTTAATGAGGGGTCAGGATGGTGGGACCAGTGTCTGAATCGTGTGGGGAGAGGTTAATCTTGACTTTAACTGTAACTAAGTATTTTAAATTTTTTTGCACAAAAGGAAAAAGCAGTAATTCATAAGAGTGTGAAATGAATTGAGTATTACCTTCAAATTACATTTTTTTGCTTCATTTAGAGATCACCTCATCCCTTTTAATGTCAAGAGGAAAACGGCATTTGGAACCAAGTAATAAAATATTTTAATTATGAAAAAATTATGGTCCACAGAAATAAAATTAAAAATCCCATTCTTTTTTTAGAAAGCACTATCCAAACTAATTCAGAAAGACCTCTGAGAGGAAGAAAGAAGAGTGCAAATAAACTTGTGTCT
This sequence comes from Pomatostomus ruficeps, assembly GCA_013400735.1. Taxonomy (NCBI): domain Eukaryota; kingdom Metazoa; phylum Chordata; class Aves; order Passeriformes; family Timaliidae; genus Pomatostomus; species Pomatostomus ruficeps. The sequence goes on from VYZT01044986.1 coordinate 14,857, forward strand.
TTAAAATGGCGCTAGAGGCACCTCCTGTTTTAGAGGTGAGAATTATATATCTGTATATATGATTGATATATTTATATATATATAAAACATTGTATGTACTGGTTCTGCTGGAGCAAAGAAAGGATTTGTTTAAAATAAACAGCAGAAGCTGAATAAAGTGTAAAGTAAAAGCAACGTTAAAATACAAACCTATCACTTTAGTTAGCAGAAAGGTTAAGAAAACAAGACATTATCGCCAAAATTTAAATACAAATATGTAAATATCAGCTAACATGGATCACTGCCAATATTTAGTGATAGAATATTTAAATAGTCTCATATGATACTATGCTATATATGCAGCCTTGGCGAAAACAAAGTCAGAGTTAAGGAGCGGTACCTTGGTGGAATTTAAATGCTTTGATCTGACAACTAGGTCTGAATTCTGGAGACTGCAACAGGATTTGTGACCCACATAAGACTTCAGCTCTTTCTGTAACCAGAATAATATTCATTTCTCTGTTAATGAAAGAGCAGCACAGTACAACTGACAAGCATAAAATTACTCAGAAAAGTATTACCGAGACTGCTAAAAGAAGGAAGAAACTGAGAAAAATAAAGCTTTTTGTATGATCCTAAACAAATCCACTATGGGAGTACGATAGAGCCAACAAACGACTTCCAGTCCCAACTCATCTTGGATTCTGTCTTTTCCTCACGGTGGGCAGCCAGATATTTGTAACGGGCATTTGTCTGGGACCAGGAATGCAGGAAATGACTTCAGTGTTTGCCTGCAGTTTGCTGGTACCAACTTCAAATTATTCAGATCCGGTATTGTTTGCTTTGGAGAAACCACCACGGCTTCCTCCTGAAAGGAGGAACAGAAACTCATCCTTGAGGAGCTCCACAGTGCCCAACCACTGCCTCCTCTGGAGCAGCACAGGCACGGCCGTGCCAGCTCTGGCTGTGGCGCACCTGAGCTGCTGGAAGCGGCCACAGCCCCGAGCCCGGGGAAGGTGGCACAGCCCCAACCCCATCCCAACCCCATCCCCATCCCCATCCCCATCCCCATCCCATTCCCATCCCCATCCCCATCCCCATCCTCATCTCCATCCTCATCCAGCCTCAGAAAGTCAAGTGGCATCTACTGTCAGGTGTGTGACCATGTCCCATCTCACGGCCACAGCAGTTGTTCAAAAAGCTTGTGAATACTCCACCGAGCACTGACCGATTTTAGACAACCAGAAGCAGATTCCCAACGCCAACTTATTCACCAGATCTGCCAGTCAAGCACCAAATAAAAAGTCTTTTTCATAGGAAACCCTCCAAGTTCCCATGGCAAACCCACTCTGCAGCCTGGCTGTTGTTCCAAGTGCAGGACCCATGAAGATGGGCGTCCCCCCAGCCCCCAGAGCCGTGTGCAGGATTCTCCCGTGCCCCTGTGTCCGTGTGTCCGTGCCAAGGGCTCTGTCCCCAGGTGCCCAGCAGCCCCGAGCTGGGCAGAGCAGGGACAAGGGCTCAGCAAGATGGCCCAGGCACAGCAAACACCATGAACAGCACTGCGGGCTCAGCGAGGAAGTTTGGAACATTTGCATTGCAGGGGCAAAGTGAGCATCTGGCTGTGATTCACACAGCTCTCCCTGCTTTCATAAAACTGGAACATTGAATATAGAACTCTAGCCTGATTGAATGCTGAAAGCTTATTCTATAAAAGTATCTTTAAAATACTAATGTACTCACATTTTTTCTTTTTTTTTCTTTTACTAATTCAGACATGTAAATAGAGAATTGAAACTTTGGGCACATGCGTATTTGAAATTCTCTTTGGAGCACCATACACAGACCAGTAGGCGAAACACATTTGTCCCTATCTTTGACAGATACTGTAATAGATAACAGTTCATTTCTTGAGCCAAATATTACTTCACGTTATAATAATAGTGTACGTTAATGCTATTCTTCATTTTATTTAACAGTTTATGATGTAGAAGCCAGAAGATCCTGGGATAACAATTGAAAAATTATTAAAAATGGAGGAGAGAATAAAGCAATGTCTCACTAGTTAATTTTCTCTTCCCATTTTTGTTATGCCTGGCAGATGATGGGTTTCTACTTCCTCCCCTCACAAAGTCCTATTACAGGAATTTCTCCAGTGACCCATAATTTCTCTTCCTTAACATTTCCCACATTGCCTACCTAGAAGTCAAAGCAGGAAAAAATAAAAATTGTGGTCCTTGTCCTACAGAACTTCCATCCTCTTATGCCCCTAGAGCAGAGACCCGAGAGCAATGGGATGGAGAGCTGCTCTCACTGGCGGGGTGGAAAAGATCAAGATCTGCCTTATTTTTTCAAAGATGCTTTTCACCATCTGTGCTCACGACAGTTTTATTCTGGGCCGACAAATGGGCTTTTTGAAATGCAAAATTAAGTTGCAACGTGGTGATAAAGTAGACCGAAGAAAAGACGCTTCTTACAAAACCATCACCTAATAGTAAATATCCTTTTTTAGGATCAATCAGTACAGATGGTTGGCACAGAAGTGCCTTAACAAGCACAAAAAGACACCCAGGTGACCACAAGTGTGACTAAAGCATATTTTCTGCAAGGATGTTAATTAAAAATAAGATATTTGCACTTACACTTATAAATACAGACATACAGTTAAGTGGTGGGGAGGAAATAATAAAGTTATTTATCAGATCTTTGGGCTAAAAGATAACGTTTTTCTCAAAAATGTGAACTTAAACTCCATCTACAACTATAATGAATATTTAGCTATTTTGCAGTCCAGAGCATTTTTGTCTTTTTTTGCAAATGTATTTTGCTATCTATTAATTGTTTCATTTTGCAGTTTTCTAATAATGGGAATTGTAATAATTTCCACTTTCAACCAGCACCAAATAAACCTCTCATTGCTGTGTCCCTCCCTGTTTTTATAGCCTGGATAACCCCAAATAACTTGCTATTCAAAGAAAAGCTGTATTAAATCCCTTAAAGAAGAAAGAATTTAAACAAAAGCCACATATTTCCAAACAATACGTTCGGAATATTCTTTTTTACTTCTGTGTGCAGACCCAAGCTTAGAGCATTCTGTCTGTCTAGGAAGAGAGATTATCACTATCACTGAAATCGCCACAAGAAATACTGTTCCAATTCTACCGAGGTGTTTGCGATGTTATCAGCTCCTCCAAGAGAAAGAAAATTCAGGGGTGGAGTTTGGAAAGCTTCAAAATAAAGGTTTCTACACTTAAATCTCGGTAGAAAGCTCGCAGGCTTGATTCAGTGCTGATTAATGGAAGCGGCTGCGCTTCAGCCCTCAGCTAAATCACGGTTAAAAGGCAGATGAGAAGATACAGCTACGCTGATGTTTCAGAAATAGGAGCATTTCCGTCCAATGTATACCTATCAAACATCTTATTTGAGTTTATCTACCAGATACAGGAAACCCTTATGTGAAAGTGAACAAAAAATACGCAGTAAGAAGGAAAATAAGTTGAAGGAGAAAATGTTATGCTTCTCTAACATATGATTGTGTGGGACTCCCTTCCAGTAGTTTCATGTCATTAACACAGTCTCTTTTTCATCAGAATATGAATTTTTATTATGAAAGTCTTCATGTTACACTAATCTTTCTATTATGACCTGAGGGAATATACTGCAGTAACATTAGAAATCTTCATTGGTTTCTTCAGCCAGTGATTCCAAGTTGATGTCCAGGTTTAAACACAATTAAATGCCTAAAAAATGATGGACATTAGGGCATGGCCTTTTAACTTTCCCCACATAGACCAAGAGCACAAACCACTTACTGGAGGAAGGGAGCACCGTTTGGAACAAACTATGGCAGTATTGCAATCATTTTTCTGTTATTCTGAGGTCCAGCAAAGGTGCCACATCACAGAACAGCAAGGGGGTGGCAGCCCCAGCCTGTCAGCGTGTGCTCCTTTCTAAGTGCTCGACAGCTGGTAAAAGACTCCAGAGGCAACAGAAGAACTCCTGCACCAGAAACACCAGGTGAAGAATCCAGAATCAGCCTAAAAACCTGTTCAATACCAGCAGCCATAACGAAGGCAGATTTTCAACCCTGTAACACCAAATCTCACCATGTCAGCACTCTTCCTTCTACTCCGTTCAAACGAAACACAAACGAATCTAAAAGTACATAGATTACTTTCAGAGTTAGGGTGAAGCCCATGGCTGCTGCTTAAGGACCTTTACAAAATTCAAGTGACAAAGAGCGTGGATCCCCCTCCGAATTCCTGATAAAACGGGGGGGGCAAGATGGTGTGCCCCCACTTTCCCCTCTCCTCACTGAGCATTCCCTTGGTCTCTTCGAGTTCCCCCTAACCCCACCTGCCACCTCTGGAGCAGTTTTCCGAGCAGTCTGACACACACTGACTGCACTGTAAATTAGCAAGTCAATCCAGCCCTCAAAAGATGTGTCTGTGCAAGAGTTAAAAGAATGTTAAGATTTTAAGTCATACTTTCCATTGGCTAATCATTACTCAGCTGGAACTCCTGATGGTGAACTCCTCGACACTAATGAGCCTACATCTGCTCCTCTAACTCCAAATTGCTTTGCTCTATGAGCTACTTTTATTAGCAGGCCAATGACCATAATGAATTTTTGACAACGGACAGCTATTCAGCACAAATCAACTTAAGCAATTCTTCCATCAAGTTTAACTGCGTTGTGTTAGAGAAGCAATTGATTGCCAGTGTAAACCTGCGCCTCCCAGGCACGCCGATTCCTTATCATTCACCAACAAGCAAGCAAACCAACCCCACACGATGGCTGGGAACAGCCAGGTCTGTCCCTTACCAAGCAAGCTGGAAAAACCCTGGTGTTTCACTGGAAGTCACAAGGTCAGGAAATAAAGCAGACTAATTAAATGAACCAAAACTATAACCACTAGAAGCAGCCGTGAACTCCCTAATCTAAATGACCCACAGAGCTCAAGATACTAACAGGTCCCAACTCAAATTGACTCTAAAAGCACTTGAGGAACTCAAGGCTGGGTTTTCCCCTGTGGCAGCTGCCTGTAGAGGACCTCCTTCCTCTGTGTGCAGCTTTTAACAGGAGCGATGCTGCATGAACAAAATGGAGAGAGTGGAGCAAAGCATCCTGTGCTGAAGGATGTTCAGTCAGGATGTGAGCAAGCTGCTTACCTTTATGATCTACAGAGCTCCAAAGGTAATGTTCTCTCAGTTGTTTGGTTCCAGTGACCACAAATGAGGCTGTAGCACATCGTTTCTATCGGTTTCAAGACGGTTTTAACCACTGAAGTTTACAGATCGACTTCTTATGTTTTATACACTTAGCAGCGAGTGGAGTAACACACAGGTGCAAGGGAAAAACAAGCTGTGTGTCTTGTTTTGTATGAAATATGGTGTGCAGTATGCCCCAACTTCCAAGGAGAAAGAAAAAGAAAAGCCTCTCTAAATTCACCCACGACTTTCAGTCTCAAAACAAAACTATATCCTGCTCATCTTAATAATTTTAGACTCCCCTTTACACCCCAGCTGTAAAGCACAGGGTGCTGATGACACTTCAAGGTACATACACGAACTTAGAAGCAGAACACCAGGTGAAATTTATGGGTCAGATATGTCAAAATACCTTATGAAAAATTGTTTCATCTTACTAATAATCTCTGAAAGCTCATAGACGTTGTCACATCTTCTCTAAATTCAAGCCATGCTGCTGATCTGAATATTTATTTACATTTACATACATATATACTGCATATTATATGTGCAGATGCTGAAAAATGTTTGTGTAAAATGCAACTTGTAAACTCCCAAGACTCAAATACTGCTGATGCCTGACACTTGACAAGGTTTAAACCAGTAAGAATAAAGGAATTCAAAATTTATTTCAAGAGCATTTCACAAGATGTCTGAATTTAAAAAGTCTTGGTTCCCAAATAGGCAGCTGACAGTTATTTCTTGTGTAATGTATTTCAGAAATAACCTAACACGATCACAGTATCTCCAAACCTCACATTCTCATTAAGAAGTGAGCAGGTGGGTTTCAGAGTACATGAAAGCATCATGCTCCTAGTAGAGGTAACCTTTTTTGTCCTCATTAGGATGAGTGATGACAGCAGTGAAAAAAAATGAAGCATTTTCTCTTTTCTTTTCCCTTCCTTTCCCCAGTATAGTAACAATAACCAGCAGAGAGGATTCTGTGCAGCAGATGAATAGATCTGCAGTGGTTTCACGGTTTAGTTTATTAGACAAGAAGTATCCCAGGTATTTCTACCTTGTGTTTGACTTAGGATGACATAAAAAGAAAATGCTGCTTGCTACTGCAGCATTTGATCCAAGATTCTTCTTTCATCTCGTTTTCTAACTCTGCATTTTGTCTTTCCTTCTGCCGTTCTTTCCAACATCCTGCAGGACACAAATCAAACAGCATTCCGCCAGAAGGGCGACGGCTGCCAGATTAAGGGAACACACCAACAGCCGTCGGCAAGACAGTTTTGAAAGTTAGGAGGGACCACCCGTGTGCAACATCAGCTGGACGCTTCGAAATGAAATTCTCCAGAAACTAGAAAAACCTGGTAATTAAACCAAAATCCCTTAGAATTTATACTAGGAGCTGTATCCTTTTCCATGACAACTCGTCAGAGATAAATAGACTGACACACACGTAAATGCACCCCCTAACCTCTGTCCTCCCACACCCATCACTGCACACAGCTTCAACACCACTCCCGCCTTCCAGAGGAGGGGGACTCTGCAGGGGACACACCCGCTGGGCCACTGCCAGGCTCGCTGGGTCATCCTGCTCGGCCAGAAACCAAGAATATTGTCTGAAAATCTGCACAAGGAGAAAGGAAAGCAAGTCCACACTGTTTTACAGGTTAGAAAAACTAAAGTCACACTTCTGAATCTCACTTGAAATTATTTCTGTTCTGGTCAATTCCCTGTACGGCTCTGGTGTCTGCCCGTGGGTCTCGGACAAATGGCAGAACAGACAGAGGGGGTGTACAGACCCAGGCCTGTCATCACCAGGGGCCATCCCTCCATGGCCGAGGCAAGGAAGTTCCAGGGGTTCTCCAGTTTGTTCCAGCACTGGGAATTAGAAGGAGGAGTAGAAAAGAGCTGACTCAGGTTCGCAAATCCTCCAGCTAAGAACAGAGCCATTGCATTTCCACTCATCATTATTAAACTCAGTCTTCCCTCCACCAGTTTCTCTCCAAGCAGGAGGCTGAAAGATCATGGAAGGATAGATGTGGTGCTGCAAAGCTTGCAGCAGTAAAGGATAGCCAGGATCAAAACACATGAGCCCCAAAATCAGTGAGAACCCAACTATGTCGGCATACAATTGCTCCTGATTTGTAAAGTTAAAATTTGTTTAGAAACACCTCTGATTCAAAGATTGGCAAATACCACTGCACCTTGAAGAGCTCAAAGGTATGATGAGAACAACTGGTCTAAGACACGCCCAAAAACTGAGGCTGTAGGTGCTGCCATAGTAAAAGAGAACGAACATGGTTCAATGTCTTTAAAAAAAAATATGTCTCACATTGACTACTCTGCAAGTACTTATAAGCACGGAAAATAAAAATTAGTTTCAGTTCCTTAATGCTGGAATACAGTTCCTGTTCAAATATTATTAGACTTTAGTTTTGAAAAAGAGAAACTTTGTTCCATTTTAAATAAAAGGCTTTCAATTTGTTTACAAACCGCAGCAACAAAAGCAAATATTTGCAAAGTAACTGCACAGAAAAACAAAATAGGTACCAGCATTAATTCTTACTAATACAGAATGCAAAGTAGGTTGCCTTAAATTAATTTAAAAATATTAATTACATTCAGTCACAGGACCATAAAATTAAGCAGTCTAATGTATCAACACTTGAAAAATACACTTGAACATGCTTCCCTAGCGAGCAGTGGTCTGCGCTATCAGCTTCTGTAAAATTCAACCACCACCATTTCCATCCACAGAGCTCCAATGACAGCCCTTGGTTTACAGCTCCAGCATTCCTCTCCTCAATCTACGGGCGGTTCCAGCACATCTCCTTCAGCTCGGGATATTGATGAGTATTAGAATGAAACAACTGGCAAAGACAAGTTTCCCAGCTCTTGTTCAGAAACGTGTGGGAGGTTTTGCAATTTATTTTTTATGCTGCAGCTACGGCTTCAGAAAGTCATAGGGCTGAACTGCAATATTTCCTTGAGAGAAGCAGGGAGTGTGAAGAACAGAGAGAACAGGAGATCTGTCTTGTGCTGCCCTCACCTACGGGCAGGAGGCTTTGAAGAGAGGCTGAAGACACCACGGCAGTTGTGCATCCTCACAGATTTTGAGTCCACGTAGGAGAGGCCATTGTGCTTTCCTTGAACCATCCCGTTTCTGGATCACCGACGGCCTGGGGTGGCTGCAGAGCACAGGGAATGGCCACGGGTGGGGCATGGCAGACACATCACAGCGCTCTCTCTTCTGATGCAAGAGGGAAAGGCTTTATAAAGCGCTGCTGCTGAACCCACCTGCCATCCGCTTCACCCTTCTCCTGCCTTTCATCTATTTTTGGCTGAGCACGGCAATTTTCTATCCTAATAAATAAGAGCATTTCACGAGTTACACAGTTACCAGAATCTGGGGTTTAACTAAAAACACTGCAGGTCCTGGAAAGCCAGTCAAGCTGCTAGTAACCATTGCTTTTCTATTTACCACACTATACAAAGTCCCAAACATTGAAGCCAAAGCTTGAAGTTCAAGGTTGCAGTCCATCTTTAATCTTCTATTAATATTACAAGAGAGCAGTTCTGGAATATTGTGGCCCTTTAATTATGAAAAACTACAAATTATTAACATGGCTATATTTTACAAGTAACGCTGTGCTTTCACTTCAGCAAGCAGAATCAAGGTATGCTGATAAAATTTGGTTTGCTAAATCCACTGGAGTGGAGGTACTCGATAATTCCCTTTCAAACCAACTTTAGTTTCCCCACTGTCTAGCTCTCTACATTTGCCATGACAAAGTTAAATTAAAAATTCCAAACCATCACCCTAGGGCAAAACTTGATAGAAAAGTGTAGAGCAATACTCTTTAAAACCAGTATCAAAATAGATCCTAACACTATAAAGAAAACATACTGTAATTTTTGTGTGCTTTTACTCCCCTACTCCTTCTTAATAGGTGCAATTTTCATGAAGTCTAATCACAAAGCACAACTCAAATGGGTGTCTGGCTCTATTCTTTTTTTGAATAGTCTAATTCAATGGATCACAGCAATGAAATCTCGTATTCATCAAGGCATGTGTTTAGGCACAGAGGTTAGATGTCACTTGTGTGATTGATAATGTTTGTTTTGTGCTCTGCTTTTCAATAACTCTTCACTTTAAGCAGCATTTTGCTTCTAAACAGGAGTGGGTGTAAGGACACTCAGCATAATGGAATGGGCCAGGTTTAATTCCCTTAATCACTTGGTCAGGGCAACAGAATTAACTGTCCACATCTGTTCCCTGCGAGCACACATGCTTAGTGTTCCCTCTTATGCAATAAAGGAGTGTGGGGTCATGATGCCACATCTCGCCTGCCTTTTCCTCCAAATCTGAATCCACAGGGAACACCCACGAGCTGACTGTGGATCAACACAGACTGATTCTGGAACACAAAATCCTTGTGATGTGGCAAAACCAGCTCCGCCTTGAGCCTCAGGAGTAACTTCTTACAGGATGTGCCAAATATATCCAAAGAAAAATGCAGAGCTGTTGTGCCAATTGTGAACAGACAGGCAAAGAGAAAAACACACTAAAACTTTGACATAAAATGGTTTCTTAATGAAGATGCTCTTGATAGACCTCTGAAAATAGAGTGTAACTGCACTCGTAGTAAGGGCGATGTGTTCAAGATGATGTGGTCTGCTAAAGATGACATTCAGCATTATTAGTCACACTGATAGAGAGCTCTGGAGAGCTGCTCAACAAAGGCCAGCGAGGGCCAGAGACAGAAGAAAATTTGGAAAGATATCATTTAAAATGGCAATTAATTCAGACCCACTGTTTTGTGCTTCTGCCTTGCCTCTGAAACCCTGTGTTTCTGTACTCTGGAATCGTGATGATGGAGGTCAATTGCTCCAAGCCCCTGGTGTTCACAGAATGGTGATTACCACGGGGCTCAGCTCAATCTGGAGCCACCTACGCTCACCTCCTTTTGACATTTATATCAACTATGCTTGTTTAAGGATGAGCAGACAGAGAAATCCTAAGTTCAGGAAAAAAAAACCAACAACAACAGAGTTCATGCTGGGAAACAAATATTGAATCCCCAGAAGTGGAAGGGAGGAGTCACCAACAGGCAGGTAAGTACAGGGAACACAACATCAGTAACAGACAGGGAGCTTCTAGAAAAGTGACAAAACCCATTAATTTACAGGAACAGCTGCACTGTTCTCTGGTAGAAGAAATAAACTAGTTTTGGAGAGAAAGAAAACAACTTTCTCCTTTAACGCCAAGGACAAACAGGATAGGCAGTAAATGCTGTGTTTCACCAAGAAGTTGTTCTCTGCAACAGCTGTCATAAGAGATACTGGATGCAAAGGAGAGATGGCCAGGAAAACCTACAGGTGAGCTGACAGCTGGAACGTGAGGGAGAACTTCCTGAAATCATTTAGTTAAAAAGTGATTAAGAATCTTTCTCCTCATTTACACCCTTGCTGGCAACATTTCTGTTGTTTTGTTTGGACGCTGTGACTGCTTTCAGTCAGCACTTTGTCCCTTGCCCGACCCGAGCTAAGGGTGATCTGGAGATAGCGGGTTAAACACAAAATAATCCCCTCTCAAGGCTGTGGCAGTCCATGAAATGAGGCCGCAGGTGAGACACCTCTTAACTCCACAGGGTAAAGCAGGAAACCCAGGCTGACCTTGTGCGTGCAGGAGCCCTGGGGGGCTGCGGGGCGCTGGCATCCCGGGGGTCAGGGGAGCAGCCGGCGCTGCTGGAGAGCAGGAGGGGAGCACAGCAGCACCGGGACATGCAGCAAGGCAGCAGGGAGCCCACCTGAGCCCCAGAACCCTTCAGGAGCCCATCTGCATCATCCCTCGTCCTCCTGGGCACCCGCTGCCAATTCCTGCATGCGCAGAACCTGGGACAGCGGCACTTCAGACCCATCTGCGAAGCTCTGATTCCATCGCTGCAGCCAATAATAAAGAAGTGCAAATGAGGATGATAATATTGCTTGTTTTACATGCAGAAGGTCAGAGAGCACGAATTAGTCACTCTCCTGTGTAGGCCACGGTGGGCTGGCTGGCGGGGAAGAGCAGCCTACAAAGGGCACTATTCCCTCGCCGGGCAGACACGTGGCGCTGGGATCCTGCCTCGTCTCGTCCCTGCTCCCACTAACAGCCAGGCAAGGCGTAGGAGAAAATAATCAACCACTGTCTGGAGATAAGCAACATTTCATTTCTCCAGGGAGCGAGCGGGGGAACCAGGATGCAACAGCTGTTTTCAGTCGCACTATTTCTGCCTTGGACTGCTCCCACTACACTGCCTTACTACGGCTTGAAAGGAGTTGCCTCTATTTATAAATACAGAGAGATAAATAGCTGTGTCTGAGTGCGTGTGTGCATCTGGTTGTAATGCAAAAGTAAGGAGAAAATATCCTTCCCACGCACATTAATGCAAATGCAAAGAGAAAATATCCTTCCTACAGACATTTATTTTAAACTGTGTGTGCTAGCATATTTTTATTTTAGAAAACTGATTACTTCATCAATGGATTGTGTCCTCACTGCACTTAGCAGTTTGGGGAAAAAAATATGAATTCAAATGTAACTCACAGGACAAACAAGTATTTATTTGAATTTTTAAACAGCTTGGCGATTTTTCTTCTCCATTTCCTACAATAATATAAAGCATGTTAAATGGAGAAACGTGTTACAAATGCAAATCCTCTGTAAGTGAAAGCGTATAGAAAAAGAATAAAGCTATTGAGCAAATGGTAAAATAATTTTTCTCCCAGCACAATTGGAAAGCAATGCTGCCAAACAGTAAACACACCTGCAAAACCAGATTTGGGGAAGAAGTTAAATCCTCTGACCTGCATATTTTTGCAAATTGATCTAGAATTAATCCAGTGAACATTTAAAGATAGTGCTTACAACACCAATTTTTCATAACTGGAATGATACCATGACGGGTACCTAAAAGAGAGATAGGTTTAATAGCATTCAGTCATCCTATAATTACACAGACTGTATACAACAACCACTGAACGAGGCAGCTAAGCCAATTTAGGACAATATGCTCATCCACTAAGCTATTACAGCTTAGAATGACGTTCTTATCCACTTTAAAGTTCAACTTGCCATTAATTGTTTAGCACTAATAGAGTTCTGAATAAATAAAGTCAACAAATTAGAAAGCAATAGTTAATTGTAATTAATGTGGCTGTGTATAAAATCCTACTCCCATAAAGAATAAGATGGGAAAAAAGATAGCTTTGTGTTCTCCTAATGAAGTTTGGATTCTTCTACTGCAAAACAACTACTCACCACTACCATCCTCACCCAAATAAAAAACGGTCAGATAAAAATTAACAATTAACCAAGAAGAACATTTTGTAGAAAAAAATATTCTCAAATCACAGAAAGGGCGTCTGCATTGTAAGCCTTCTCACATATGTGTGTAGACACCTGCACAAATATATATATATATTTATATATCTATATATGTAGTAAAGGCAACGCATCTTCTCAAAACTCCTGATTTATATGGTTCCCAACTGCAATTTATTCTCTTCCTTTCCCCAGTCTGTGTTCTAGTTCTCTCTCAAGTTCTTACATTCAACTCCAATCTGTGAGGGAAAAGCGAAACAAAACAACTCACAACAAAACAAAATCAAAGCCAAATAATACAAAGGATTTTCATCTTTATCTATCTGCCCGTGTCTCCTGGTTATATAATCACAACTGTAATCTCTGGTAAATGCAGACTCAATCAGACAGCACAGTAATGCTGGGGAAGATCTCTCCAAGCTGTGAAATGTCATTGAATCTAAACAGACTGTTAAAGCTTCAGAATGTTCCCATCAAATGACCAGATGGGGATGCAATCATTCAAATCTCCTGCAACAGAAAGTGCAGCAAGACCATGAAATGTTCGCTTCTCCATCATCTGTCTCAAATCCGGGGAAGGAAATATGAAAGAGAAACTTGTTCTCGTGTGCCTCTACAATTCCGCATAAGAGACCACACCAAAAAATAGGTTCGTTGGTCAAATAATGAGCACTCGTCTGAGGCAGAGCTATTTGCCATAAATTTAGATATAACACCAGGTGTTTGACCATCACTTGCTAAGCATTCTGAAGACTCCACATCAGACTGCTCATTTCTATTCAGCAGGGTAGGAATCAAAGCTGACTTAAAAATCCAATATAGCTATAGCAGCTTTTTTTTTTTAGTACTATAAAATACAGTCTCTTTGAGAATATATTTTCTGTGAACTGTGAAAGAATGAAAGAAATCCATAGTACTTGCAGTCTGAATCACACACAGAATTCCTATTTCTTGTAACTCCTTGTTTCTGAACTGTATCACCTTTAACCAAGGTGATAAACCACACACCTTTTATTAGCATGCTCCCCCGAAATGATGTGCTTACTATGCAAATTTTAGATGATACAGATGACGCTTTCAAGTGGCCAGGATAAAGGAATACCTCATTTCCTTCAGATCTATCAAAAGAGTTGGCTGCAGATGAGATTTTTAAGTTCATTCATGGCATTTGCTACACTTACACATCCTTTGTGAGACAGAAATCCTGGCTAAGGGGGGCTGCATTTTCAGCTGTGGAGGGTACCAGGGTACAACTGTCTGGGCTTCAATATTCCACTGCCAAGCACACACAATTAACGAAAAGTCCACTAACAGAGAATATGGCAGTGAAAATAATGGAATGAACCTGGCTTCACCATCCCACCCAGCTTGGACAGCCCAGAATTCAAAGTGCCAGTAGTCTGAGACCAAGTATGAAAATTCATCAAGCGTGCAGGGAAGACCTGTGATGACACACTTGGGTTTAAAAAGTTCACCCACAGTACTTTATCCATCTAATTTGGAGATGCCCAGCACATCCCTGTGTATCCAATCACCCCATGTACTTTATCTGCACAGGCTGCTGTCACAGGCTGTGTGCTCACCCCAGACAGATAGATATGTCTGAAGCAGAAAGGCCATCATGTTTCCTCATGTTCTGTCAGCTTGTCACAGATTACAAAATGAAAACCCTGTTCTTAGGAGTAGGCATCCACTCTTTTAAGTTCTCACCCTGGGTACCACACCAATAAAACAATGAAGGACAGCATCACTGCTTCAAGTGAGAGCAGGAAACAACTCACCCCGATAGCAAATCTAAGAATTCCTACCCTTCTGAATCGGCATAATCCATTCACTTGGTACTTCTGCTTTAGTGGTTCAGTATGAGGAGCAGCTGAGGGAGCTGGGGGTGCTCAGCCTGGAGAAAAGGAGGCTCTGGGGGGACCTCACTCTCTGCAGCTCCCTGACAAGAGGGCGCAGCCGGGGGGATCGGGCTCTGCTCCCAGGGAACCATCAACAGGACAAAGGGAAATGGCTCCAAGCTGCACCAGGGGAAGTTCAGGTTGGACATCAGGAGGAATTTCTACACTGAAAGGGTGGTCAGACATTGGAATGGGCTGCCCATGAAGGTGGTGGAGTCACCGTCCCTGAAGGTGTTGAAGGACTAACCAGGAACGGCACTCAGTGCTCTGGGCTGGCTGACACGCTGGGGATCAGTCCAAGGTTGGACTCAATGACCTTGGAGGTCTCTTCCAGCCTTAATAATTCTGTAATTCACACCCAGACCCAGCAAGGGCTCAACCCCAGCTGCAGGACCGCAGCCGTGTCTCTCACAAAGGGCATTATAAAGGCAACAGAGACTAAACTGAAGTGACTCCTGCTCTTGCACAGAACTGACCCAAGCAGTTCTGCCAGCACCCGGGCCTGGCTCACGCTGCACCAGCGAAAGGTAAATATCAGACAACGACACCGCGTTGTGCAATCGGTTTTGACATGCCTTGGTCATCAGGCAGCAGCGTGAACTGCTCAACAGACAAAACACGTCCTCTGGTTTTCTGCATCACAGACAAGAAAAATCACAGAGATTAGGACCATAACCGACTCAGAGCCAGCAGGACCATTAACTCTGTGCCCTCTAACCTGCATTCCTGTCACTCTGCATGGCCACAACACGCAAACGCTCCGAGCAACAGCTACGAATCTGTAACCCTCAGTGCAGCAGCCAAACAATTACAAATTTCCTGCTTTACATCTCACCTCGGAAAGCTCCGTAAGCACCACACCAAACCTATTAGGAACACAACAGCTATTCCTTCTCAGAAAAGGTACCAAGTCACTTCATTACATTTTTCCCACAGCATAATCAAGGATTTAACAGTCACTGCGCAGAAATAATCGCTACACTGAAGATGTATGAGGAATCTGTTCAGATGGGTTTTGCCCCAAAAACGCACATTGTGAAAGTGTAACAGAGAAGCAAATTAGAGAGAGAAATGTTTTAGAAAATGAGCAACTAAATTAATAAAGCTTTAAGAGCTTTTTTCTAAATTCTCTAACACAGTAAAATTATTTAAGACTTGCAGAGTGCATGTATTCATTTGCCTAGTTTTGCTACAGCAAAATGAAACATATTGCTGAATGAAACATAATGAAGTACAAAGATCTTTTTTCTGCAGTAGTTCTAACCTGATTTATTTTTAATTTGAAAAAGATATAATCTTAAAACAATATTTTGCACATGTAGTACAATCAAGTACTATTCCGTACTTTGTACTATATTGTGATTTTGTTTTATATCTGGAAGTAAGGCATAACCCCCTTTTCCAATACATTAAATAAAAAGGAATCTTTTTCAAATCAACCATTGTCTCTTAGTATCTGATGAAGACTTAGGGTCTTTTAAAGAAAAGCAAATATGTGTATTCCTTTCCAGTTTTTAGATACCAATCTCAAACTAGGAAACAATGTTTTAGTATTAAAGAGCTCAATAGACATGATAGGAATAAATAAATTCAACAATAATCTTAGAGCTAATACTTCCTCTTAACACAAATTTGTTTAAGACTCTCTCTTCCATCTTCATGGAACCAGTAATCAGAAACTTCCCACACTCCCCTTTTTTGGAAGGAAATTGTATGTATACATGCACATCCCTCCAAAAGCCAAAGACATTTATCTCAAAACAAGAACAAAATAACAGCCTAGGCGGTGGTGAGCTTCTTCGAAACACATCCTGGGAAGTGAGGGGTTTATGCAGGATTGCCGACCAAGTCTTCACTTGAAATGTATTTTTGTAGTTATTACCTTCACTCTGAACTAGTGATTCACAGGAAAAGGAAATTTCATCATGAGTTTTCTGATGGAAACTCACTTACTACAGAAATCCCACTGGCTGATGATAAACAGATGAATGATTCACAAATGCAAATGAGGAAAAAATATTCTGCAATAACACATTTGATTTTAGCCACGATTTAGAAATGCATTTACAAGATTGTTTACAAGACACGACAGATTCCTTCCAATGTCCTTGCAAAAGTCCTTTACCCGAAGAGGAACAGCCTCATCCATTAATCCAAATAAACACCACCACTACCCCCTGCGGAACAGCACTGCTGTAACAGCTCACAACACCGCAAACAAAAACCCTACAAACTCACAAAGGCGAGGTTGTGGCTGAAAGGTGGGGATTCTTGCATCGCTACGTTGCTGGTTTAGTCATCGACAGTGAAGCACGTAGTGGAAAACATCTGCCGGTGATGTATTCCCTCTGTCACACCACCGGGCTGTCCGTGATGGCTGCTCAGCCACTGGGTAAAGCAGCACAATCAGACTTCACAGCCCTGGCTGCACTGCCAAGTTCAAAAATGCCTCTCCCCTAACAAGTCTGAAACCCCAACTGGACCAACATCATGCACCAAGCTAAGCAGCATCAATTCCCTTCTTCAAGAGCCTGATAGGATAGGTCAGTTTTTCCCACAAAATCACTGAAATACCTTTAATGATCACAGCTCTGCCACCAGGGGTGAAAAAGCCTTCCTAACAAAACCTGAAGAAATTATTATGCATTTTGACAGATTTTTTAAACTAACAATTCAGTAGCCATTTGCTATCTGACCTTCATTAGAATTTTCTTCATTATCATGTTGCAAAAATCTATTACATTAGTGACTGAGGCAATTAGTCACTAGAAAGCCACTACCACGTACTCCAAACTGGGGAATCATCATTACCATTAATTTCAAAGGACAGCATTAAAAGAGACAATATCTAATATTTCACTTGCTAATTCTACAGTAATTTATATTTGAAAAGCATGTGGGAAGGTTATGCCAGCCTGGATAATCGGTCATTTTTCCTGCACCGTTTTGTTTTCTAGGGAAAGCCTCGGCAGTATCTAGGGCATCCAGGGATACCTCAGTGGAATTCTGAGTTCAAGGAGCCCTTCTGCAGTACTGATACAGTGCAGTCGCAGAGGGCACCTATTTCCACATTTTAAAAGATCAGTACTGATGCAAGACAGGGAAACAAGGAGAGAGGCAGGGCATTCCCTCACAAAGCTATTATAGCTTAAATCTTTCATCTTGCTCTATTTCATGTGCGTGCCAGGGACTGCCATGAGGACTTTGCTCCTATTATCCTCTCCCCACAGTGTCCCTATAGGATGTAAATCATGATCTACTTTTCTGGGCTTTTATTTCTCACGCCACGTCCGTCACCAAACAAGGGCACTGTCATTGTCTTTCCATGGCATTTGGTGATGTCTCAGCAGCTATTTGGATGCTGTTCTTAGGATACATGATGCCAAATGAATTGCCTGGAATACGCAGATACTTATTACTGCAAAATTTCAGCTATGGAGTTGGAAGGCTGCTGCAGCACGTACAGAGCAGCCCAGGAAAACAGATATCTTGTGATCTTAGCTTCTTTCCATACAGTAAGGGCTTGCTTAGATAGGAAGCCTGAAAAAGAAAGAAAAACAGTTTAATGGAAACAACACAATATCCTACCTTGTCATTGCAAGGATTTTTATATCCAGGAACAAAATTTTTACCCTTTCTAACTATCCATGTTTTCAGCTGTCCTAACTCAAAATTCCAGCTTGGTCAATTGAGAAATGTTTTTGATTTCTAAGAAATATACTTTGTGAAAAAAGTTGGAGGGGTTTTGGTAGACATCTGTTTAAATCTACCTGTTCCTCTTATTAAGTGTTAGTTCAGTTCATTGCAGAAAAATACAGTTGGGAGAGATCCCCTCTGCAAAGCTGTCTGATCTGTCCCCTCAGTGCAGGACGGTATCAATGGTAATGCTATCAGCCCAGATGGATGGCTGGCTGCTCTGAACTCTAACAGCAGTAATGGGGAGGATTTCACAGCCACTGCAGATATACTCTGCTTTACTATAGTCATCTCTTGAAAGGGGATTTGGGGGTTTGGGTTTATTTGTTTTCTCTAATTTCCAACCTCAGTCTCACTCGGTGAAAGCTTTAAGGAAGTCCTATGGGAGAGCAGGGTTGTTCAAAGGGTACATGAAGTGAACAACTGTGCCGACTGTGGTAAAGAACAAATAAGCTTTCTGGGCTGGAATTCTTGCAAGAAATGGAAAAATAAGGATGAGAAGGTCTGAGGAGAAGTCCTGTGCACCTCAAAACTGTGATGAACAGAACGCAAAAGCTGTGAAATGGTAGCTGGGAACGGAGCAGGCAGGTTAAGCTTTCCTTTTCTGGCTGTTTCCATGTCGGTGCAATGTCTCTGCCATTTTAAGTCATGACACTCCAGAGGGCAGATAACAGTGTCCTGAAAAGGAGCCTTAACTCTAACACACAGACACAGTGAAAATGATGGGGAAAAAAAAGTCTGGCTCATGGTGAAAGAAGCGACTCTGCAAGAAAACTGCAAATTCATCTTGCAAAGTCTTTGATAACTCACAGACAACAGACTTAGGGACAGCTATAAATAAACCACTTCAGAAAAGCAGGCAGCTCCAAGATCTAACTTCCTCAGTTTTCCCAAAAAATGCTCCTCATTGGGACACCGGATTCCACTGTGAGCCACAGCATTCCATTATTCACGGGGATAATGGATTAACTCATAGGAGGAGACTGAAACTGTCCTTGGCAGGTGTGTCCCAGGAGTTAAGAGAAGCTCAGCTCTTGTATTCCAGAATTTCAGCTTTTAGACAACAGAGGACTGCAGAGATGACGAGGGAATGGGAAACAGGGTGACACTGGGATTTTAGTGCTGCCACCCAGTTTTAATGTGGGGGAGGCACAGGAGCTTCTGGCACCTGCAGGGCACAGTCATGGTCAGCAGGAGGTACCTCGACCCCGCTCACTAAGGGACTGCAGCCTTGGAGAGTTTCAAAGAGAAGGGCTGAGCTGGGCATTCATTATTTGACCGAACTAGAGCCTCTGTAATTGAAAGAAGAATATGGTTCCATCATGTGCTGAAGGCAAGCAGTGAATGGGCCATCTTGCTGCCATGTGCTTCCAAAATAATACAGCCAGTTTTGGTTTTTTTCTAAATACTCTTGTCTATGTTCAGACTAATCACAAAGAGAGAAGATAGCCTCTATAATAGAGCTGTTTATCTGAAATTAAAAATTGGATTAATTTTTTCCCTCCTACGCTACTGGAACATCATCCAACTTCTATCATCTTCCAAAACACTTTCTAATTGAAACATTTGCAATTAAAAATAAAAGGAAAAAAATCACCGTGGCAAAAGGTGCGTAATTAGCAAACCCAAAGACGCACATCTTTCCACAAAACTGATAATTTTCAGGCAGTAAATCCAGTTCCCAAATGAACCTACTACAGCGGGTCTGGAAGGCAAGCCCAGTCTGAGAGCTGAGTGGGTGAACTGACCAGACGAATTTTGTCTGCTGCTCAGAGACAACAGATCCAGCCCCTTATCTGCAGGACTGCAACAGCCCATTTTCTGAGTGGAGAATAAACTTACTTTTCAATGCATTAGCTTATCCTGCAGCACTGTGTCCTAACTCAAGGAAGGATTGTTTTCTGTAATACAAAAAGCTATTACAGATTTACTCTGTGAGCAAACTGGGATGTTAAATAATTGCTAAGCAGAGAAGATGAATAAACAGCTCTATGGACTTCCAAGTAATCAAAGAGGGAATAAACATCAATTCTTAACATTCAGCATTTAGCTATAATCTACTGGTAATGGACACAAATAAGAGTTCATACACAACAGAGGAAATGGCACCAAGCATACACACAACTGCTGGCAATAAGATAATTAATCAACTACGAACTTCAAACTGTACTTGTAAAACCTTCCCCAGCAATGTCATGGCTGAGGGGAAGAGGGAGGGAAGGGTAGGGAAGAGGGAGAAAAAGGTGGAGGGGAGAAAGAGGACCACCATCCAACCCAAGAGATTCCTCTTAGGGTCATGGCATAAATGACCATAACCTGACACAGAAAATAAATAACCCAACCACCTGACACAGAAAATAAACAACCCAACCACCTGACACAGGAAGCATTACGTTACAATACACAGGAATATGTTTACCATGACTTCTGACACAGACACACCCGTTCATAATGCATTTGGGGAATTACAGTCCAAAACATTCATTAACTGACTGACGTAAGTCAAATAAGCCTTGGTTACGGAGCTTACATCCTGGAGCTTTACAGACTTCAGTGCAGAGCAGGTAAGTGATATAAGAAGGAAGACAGCAAGATGTTTCTAAAGCACATTTTTGCCAGTTTACTGTCTGGACCCAGTAAAGAGCCCAGCAGCCCCAGTGCTTCCAGCTGCCATGCCTGCCCAGATCCTTTCCTGCAAACAGGGCAAGACACAGACGGAGCAGCACAGAGCTGCTCCTGAACTACCAGGAGAGCCCCGGATTTCGCTTCTGCTCACACTCCCTAAATGGAAAGCAATCTCAAACCAAGAATTGAGCACCTCTTTCTTTAACCTGAGCAATTCTTTATGCAACGTGTGGTGCCAAGCCTCATTTGTTTTTCTTTTCTTTGAAGAAAAACACCTAGAAACAAGAAGTTTCCAGCCTCCTTTCCCAGCTCAAACTGCAGCATGTTTAAGCAAGGTTTGATCCCAAGCCACTACAATCACTGCAAGGCATAAATTAACTTCAACTACCACAAGTTCAAGCCCATCTATATGTTTGTGGCTGTTTAGTTTGAAAATAATACCTACAAGCTATAAATGATAGGTTCTGCTGTGCCAGTATTACGGTCTACTAAGTACAAACCAGCATTTCATGAGCAAAATTGAAGTGATACCTAACCGTCTTTTAAGTGTCCTTCTTTCAAATGAATCAATTAAACTAAACTGCAGATGGACAACAATAGGAAAAACAAGTTCTAGTAGGATCACCTGCTTCAGGCAGCCTCTTTCTCCTGCATGGTCATTTGAACAACAGCAGGGCAATCATGACTATTTTCAGGATCAGATCCTAATAGTCAAACATACCTAATTCAAGTTGAACTGTCATTTTATCAAAGTATTTTTATATTGCAAATTTAAAGACATTCCTATTCTATAAAACATGGGATGAATTACTTGTTTTTATAAAAGGTGCTAAAATATTTTTTTACTACCCACCAGGTCTCATCCTGACAAGGACTAACCCAGTCTGACCATGCATCAGACTTCTAACACTTCATTCCAGGGGCCAGGAAATTTTCAACAATCAGAGATTCTTTTGTATCCAGGGCTAGATGGAAAACCTTTGGCAAATGGAGGCAGCAGAACAAAGCAGCAATCATCCCAGCCTTACAAAGGACCTAAACCCCACACTTCACAGAGCTTCTCTTCTGCAAGAGCAGAGGGATGAGAGAGGCTGTCTCCTCTGCAAGGGATCACCAGGGAAGTAGGGAATGGCCATCGATGTTGGGAGGATCAGCAAACTCCAAATTCTGACTTTTCCCAAGACTGCCGAGACAGAGAATGACACAGATCTCTAGATTCCAGTATCCTTGTGTGGGAAAAGGTCATCTGGCAGCTGGGCTTAAACTAACTGGGGTACAACTGTAAATTCTCATCTTGTAACACAAGATCTACAGAGCTGACAATGTAAAAACTCCAGTGTTCACAGGCAATGAAGGTTACGGGCAGTGACAGGCATGGAGGTGATGCATAAGCTGCTCTGTAAAAGAGAAACCTATTAAGGGCTTATATTTTGGACTGAGATACACAGAGGGAAGTGATTACTGCTCCTTTAAAGGAAAAGGAAAGGCAATTTAAGCCTGGAGGTAGCTGATACAGAATGCCAGCTGAACTAGAGGAACCTACAGAGGCCCCTGGGATTGCTGGAGAGATGGAAGAAGAGTTGCAGTGAGGTAATTAGGGCTTCAATAGCAGAATAAATACTCCACAGGCACTCCACAGGTTCTACTCACCTCTCACCGCTGCTTCTCTCCAGCGGTGACATCTGCTCGTGAAAGCCAAGGGAAAGGTCTCTCTCACTCAACTCATTAGTTACTAATCCTCGCTGGAAACACAACCAGGGACGCACTTCCAGGAGGAGCTGGCAGCTCCTCCCTCCCCGCTCCGAGGCAGGAGCAGGGCAGGGCTCTGTGGGCGCTCACCCAGAAACAGCAACGCGCTGGTGGAGCCACTGGCAACGAGCACACTGAGACAGAGAGAGACACCCCAGGGCTGCTGAGGCATTATTCAGGTTACTCTTTTCCCTGCATTTTTCTCCTTCTCCCTTTCTTCATGCCCCAGAGGGAAAGAGACTGCTGTTTGCAGGCAGGCTGCTGAAGCAAAGGGTAGCACCTTGCTGGGAATGATCTGAAAAGAGCAGGAGGACGAGAGCGATGACAGCGATCCTTTGAGGATTCACTGTCTCAGCTTTATTCCTGTGCAAGGCATTTTGGTTATCCACATCATGATCTCAAAAGGACTGTGTCTGTCCTTTGCCCTGCTATGGTGAAACAAAGTACCATGAAGACACTTCCGCCTTCCAGAGGGCCTGCTTTGTAAGAACACTGAAATAATTGTGACTTTGATAGCCTAGAGAAATGCTGCAGCAAATTGTGCTGCACGTTGAGCCACTTCAGCCCTGGTCCTGGGCACTGGCACGATTCTGCAATATGTGATGTGCAGCTGCACTCCCGTGTCATCTCTCAGCCCCAGGAATGGTGCACACAGGAAGGAAGGTGACAATGTTCTGGACTGCAGTCAGCATTCCTTAGCAGGTAGAAAAGCTGAAAGGAAAGCGAGCTGCACAGCTTATTCTTTATTCCACAGCTGAGGCCACTGGTGTCAGCTAAGATTTGCACTGGAATACCATGGACTTCAGAGTTGGTTAATAAAGCTGTGACCTCCAAATTTAGCACTGCACTGAGGGACTTTCTCTCAGGCTGCTCTGTGCCCACAACAAGCAGCTGGAGAGAGAGAGAAAAAGGGAAGGCTTAGGTTGGTCTCTATGGAGGGAGACAACTAACACCAGCTGACTTCTCTGCAAAACCAAAAAAGCTTTAGTTCCTTCTGTGACCAAGGCTATACACGAATCCTTATGACTAGCACTTGCTTTTTGATTATTAATAATCTATCTGACAACCTACTGCTCATAAATCTTCCCCGAAAAGACTCAACTATCAAATATACACATTTATTTCAGGTGACTTAACTGAGGTTATATATACAGGGTTTTTTCTCAAGGACTTTCCACAGCCAGAGATCCAAGACCAAGTCTAGAGGGACATAAAGAATTGAACTTCAAGTACAGCTAATGGGGATTTTTGATCATCTTATAGACAGCCACTCATCTCTAAACAGTCAACTTTCTTTAAAAACCCGTTCTGTATTGCCTCACTCTCAATAGCAATTTACAGTTTCCTTTAACAGTGTTTTTCGAGTGTTCTTTAGCTGATATTTAGGACACAGAACAGAAGGAACTGATCAAAGCCGCTCACCATGGAAATTCTCTGTATCTTCATTGCTAGCTAGAGCTCCATGTGTTACATGTGTGTTTACAGAAACTCAATCGTGTTCCAGGTAACTGCACGCATGTTATAGAAACACCACAAACAAATCAAACTGCTACAAGATTAGTGAAATTGCTAATCCACTCCAGTGGTATTTTTGTGTTTACTTACAGCTCTAGGTAAATGTATCAAGTTTCAACTCATTCAAATATTCTTCTAAAAAATAAGATTTGCCTAAAACTTTACCCTGATTGGAAGGGGTCTGACAAAATAAGCTTTTCGTGAGACTCCATAATAATCCTTTTGATTTTAGTGCTCAGTCAGCTTTGTTGAAGCAGGAGAGAAAACTATTTCCCTATGCTTTCAAAGCTGATGTTTTTGTGGATGCTCACATTTGTGTGTTCTCATGCAAAACCACCACACCAACCAGAGCTCACCCTCCCAAAAACCAGAGACAACGTTAAAATATTTTCTTTGTGTCAAAACTACATGGAGAGAGGTTGGAAGAAATGCCCACACCAGAAAAAATTCTGTAAGGGAAATGTTAACTATGCTCTTGCCACCTCCTGATGGACCACGACTTTCTGAATGTCCAGGACCAAACCCAAATGCACCAAGAGCCTGCACCTGCACATCCAACCCTCTAGCATCTGTAAGCATGAACTAAGATGAAATAGATATATTTTTTTAATTTTTTTAATGCCTAATTTTCTAGTAATGGTCAATTAGGTATCTAGACAGTGACAGCAGAACTGCATATCACTTGTTTTATTTGATTCAGAAAACTCATTTAATGTTGCAAGTATGAAGTGTACAACGCTTCTCCCTAGGGAATGTGTTTTTATATACTAGGATGAATTTAATATTAACTTTATTTCAATTGACTCATTTTTCCCTCCAGAATCTGAATCAAACACTGCATTTCCTGACACTCTGGCAAGTGTAGCAAGTAAAGTGAACCTTATTTTCAAGATCAAAACGCTGGTCTCTCGTGTCATGGTTATATCTCAACATCTGGTATTCTTCTTCCTAAATATTAAACTTTTTTTGGTTGTCATTGTTGGAAAAGGTGCTTACCATTGGTTTAGTATGTGGCACAATGTTGGAGCACACTATTATGAACACTTATTTCTCCTTTTGTTGGAGAGATTAGAAAAGTCACTAGGCAATTACACTCACAAAAAGCCTAGGAAATATCTATTACTTACATTTAGTGGGACTTTCTATATTTTGCTGTTTTACGTCTAAGCCCTACACTCCTACACAGCGGCTTCATAAAAGAATTTTTAGAGTTTCCACTTACATACAGTCATCCATACCTCTTAATGCAAGATGGTTTTCTACAACACACCTGACAACACTGTGCTGAGCTCTCAAAACCACCGCAGAACCAACACTCGTAACTCAACCGTTTAGGAAAAGTGACCTCCCTAAAACTTATCCCCCTAAAATATTAAGTAAAAAAAAAGACAAAAATGCTGTTCAGAGTTAAGGGAGCACCCCTGGAAGCTCCCAGGAGGCTTTCAGACTCCAGCTAAGCACAGATGAGCTCCCATGGAGCCAGGCTCTGCTTTTGGACATGTGCACACTGGTGTGAAAAGCTTCTCTGGGTCTTTCAGACTGTGGTTCAAAAAATTCATCCCTGTGCCCTTACATGACCCAGGATAGGCAGGAGAGGAGGGTTTTGTTTCTGTCACTCTCACTGCTCCCCCCAGGCAGCAGCTGAGGTAAAACCAGGAGCTCACGGTGCCTCTTCCCAAGCAGAAGGCGCAGGCTGGGCTTCCCCTGCTGCTCTCCAGATACCTCCTGTGCCATCTCCCACAAAGGCTTCACCCAGGAGCGGTTTCTCTCCTCCTCAGGTGTTTCACTGATGTGCTCATCAAGGATTTTGACAGGCTCGCACCACCCCTCCAAATAACCCCTGGTGCTCTCCTTGCCTGTGTGCGCTGAGAAACAACAGATAAACCTGGAGAACTGAGATCAGGTCAAAGCTTTAAAGGCTGCCACTAAAGGTAAGGGCAGGGTGTCCCAAACTACTTAAAAATCTTTCAAGAGCATCTACTTATATATTTTAGACTATTTTAACACATATTGGTAGTTCTCAAGGGTTACAGTTAATATTTTGGTTAAATGTGTTTTGGCTAAGAAGTCTCCTCAGAACAAAACTAGAATAAAGACCCCATTATCCAAAACCTAAAAGGGTGATACTCTGTTCTTAATTTTGCCATACTGGCTTGCATTATAGTTTAAAAAAACCAAATCAAACCAAACCAACTCAAAGCAAACAAACACAAAACAAAAAAAATCCTTCAAGCCAAACCACCCTGCCTCAGTGAAACTTTTATTTCCATTCATCAGAGTAAAACATATCTTGTATAAAATCTGCTCGTGAGTGAAAGAAAAGATCATGACTTAAGATGAGTTGTTTCCCCAACTATTGTCCAGAAGGAGTCTGAATACAACCACTGGTGTAAGGCAGCATGTGCACCACGTATCCATTCACAACCTGCTCAGCTAAACCTAAGTTTGTAATCAAGTGTTGTGCAGCTTGTCACTAAAAATCTTATAATTACAGCCCTATTTGGACAACTACTGGGTTATTAATGTTCAGCAATAAAGATGAAAGTCGACAATTTATTACTATTTGGCACTGAACGTCAATCAATTCCACTAAAAAGAACTTATTTAAAAATAATAAAAAATGAATAATATCTAAGCTTAGCCCGCTTCCCGCTTATCCGAAAAGTCTACCTGATTATATTGAGCTAGTCAGCGAGGTGGATTTAAAACAATATATTTGAATTTTACCGGCGTTATGAGATCCCAGTGCAGACCAGAAATTGTGAGACAAAACTGAGCTAACAGAGGATGCCCCAAGGTATCTCCTCCATCCGTGAGTGGATTGGGGAAGCCTGTCCTGCAGCAAACACGTTCCACGGGCCACAGCTGCCTGGAGTGGGGAGCAGAAGGAATTTGGGGCTCTTGGAGGCTGCAGACACCACCAGGATACAGAGCTGGTCCAGCCTGACACAGCCGGAGCCGTTTCCTACATCACTCAAAGCCCTCGGTGCAGGAGCTGCTGTGAGCAGGAAGGACTCAGGCTGAGTCTCCATCACTTGGCTGGAGGCTCTGGGATGTGACACCTCTGGGCAGACAGCGTGGACCAGTCCTGCATGTGCTGAGTGCCACCAGAACCCTCTGTTCTGTTGTAGCACTGTAAGTATTATATAAAACTGTTCTTGCTGATAAGGAGCTTGTGAAATTGTAAGTAAAGTATAGTTGAAAAAAAAAAAATAAGGCCTGGGAAAAAACTTGCCATTTCCATTAAATATTAACCTTCTGAAAGAGCAAGTCAGGACTAAAACATCTCTTATCTTAATTAGTTTAGTGGAAATGAATTTAATTTATATTGTAAGGTTGTATTTTCTATTACAGATCCAGGGCAGCGAAGGGCAAACTTTTTAGAACTCTCCATTTATATAAAAGAATATTATTGTTTAAAGGATCAGTCCAGTAATTTTTTGGTCTTATCTTTAGGCATGGACTTCACTGGTGCCCCTATGCGCATCTTTTGCCAAAAACATTAAGGATTGAGGGATTAAATTCACAGTAAACTGCAAACAAACACAAAACAGCTTTTCAAACATTGGTATATTGACTTGAGTAGTCTAACAGTGGCTTGAGCTTTGTCTCCATCTAATTTGACCTTCAGTTTAGTTTGACCTCTCAGACAAGAAAGTCTAGACATTGACCTTGACTGAACTCAACATTTCCCCTTTTCTATGTTGTTCTAAATAATTCTAAGCACACAATCACTAATACAGTTAACACCATGACTTAATCTAACCATAAAACTGTTCACAGGGAATTCTCTTTGACTGCAGAAACAAAAATGTCAGTATTTGAGAGGAAAATGCCAAAACCACATCCATATATGAAAAGATGATAGATACATATATATATATATATATATCAGAAATAAAACTGTTCTTTAAAAAGGCAAAGCAATGCAACTCTCAGCCCCCTCAAATCAATAACCATTGCTACTCTCTGTGACCTAACAAGAGAAAGCGCCTCCTCAATCTTTTCATGCAGCTTTGACTTCCAGTGTGAAATATTAAAACTGAAAATACCGTTCAGTTTAATTACAGGAAAACATCACTAGCGATGTTCACGTGTTAATTCTCCCCATGCTACACCAGCAGCTGAAATCTAATGACACAGAAAGACCATTATTTTAATTATCCCTATAAAAAATAAGCATGTAGAGGACTAAAATGTTATTGTTTCCTATAACCGTTGTCTTAGTAGGAAATGGTTTTTAAAAGGCAAAATAAAAATTCAAACATTATCTGGGCCAAAACTTTTTTTAAAAGAACATGCTGTGAGCATGTTAACAACTGGATTAAAAATGACTTCTTTTGAGTTCCCAGACGTTGCCAAGACACTAAGGAACCACAGCTAGAAAAGTTTTCCTCTCCAAATGAATTAAAGCTCAGACCTCACAGCTGGCTTTTTGAATACCACACAATCTATATGGGTTTAATGTAAGACTAGTTTTCATTTATTACTCAGCAACTAGAAACCTCAGCATATGGGCCGAGCCAAATTAATCATCAGCCTGGTCACTGATTTGCCAACGCACAGGAAAATGATGCCCAAATACATTGTTTGTATGTATTTTACATCTTGACAAAGCAAGGGATGTTCCTTATCTATAGGTTGTAATCCTTGTGAAAACGGACTTGACCCAGCACTTCCATGAGCCCCTTAGAAAAGTACCAGTCATTATTCTGTACAGTGGTTCTGCACCAGCTGAATCACAAATGTCCTGAAGAAAGAACCACCTTTCTCCATTCCTCTGAAGTTTGAAGGAAAACTTTTGAGTCTGTGCAGCCAATGTGAACTATGGCACCTACATAAAGCCACCATGCTAACAGGTGATGCTACTTTTCCATTAACTCTGCCCAAAACAGAGGCTGTGGTTTAATCCCAACAGATTTTAAACAGCATTCCATGAAGTGCCCTGTGAGGATGTTCTGAGGCTACACAGACTTATTGACAGCTGGCATTCTGTACTGTTCCAGCAAAGCTTTATAAATTGCTGAAATGCTCCTACTTCTAGACTTTACTTCTCTAGGACACAGGCATCTCGAGTGTCTTTGATCTTACATAATCTAACTACACAACTAAATCTTATAAACAAAGTCTCCTTTAATTCTGTGCTCCTGCATTTCAATTCTGTTACAATACCTGGCTCCTCCACCTAACGCAAGATTCGGTAAATTTAAACAAGTACAAGTCCAACATTATATATAAATATTTAAATATTTATGCACACACATATACACACACAGAGACAGTACTTGCCATTACATTCTGAGCCTTCCAGAAGGACAGAACACTCATGCATGAAGTAAAAAAGGCATAAAAAGCACGTATGAAGACATCGGTACTATTAAACCCCCTGAAATTGCTACAAATACACGTTTACACAAGCATTTACAAGCATCCTAACAAGAAGTGTTGAGAAAAGAGTCTGGTTCAAAGACAGAGAGTTAAGAGCTCATTTCGCACCCGTTAAGCACCTTATTTAAATTTCAGAGACAGAAGAGGCTCCTGTGGAAGTGGCGCTCGGCGGAAGGCGCGGCGGGGACGCGCTCCGCACAGCCGGTCCCCGCTCGGAGCGCTGGATGTGACACTCGCCAGCACCCGCTGCCTCCACAGCCAGGAATTCATCATTAACACCAATCCCCGAACAGCTCCATCGCAGGGCTGCGAAACACCAAAGCGCTTCTATGTTTGTTACCTTCGCAAACAACAAAATATCACCGTCCCTCCGTGCTTCCCGCAAATCTGCGGCAATGATGCAAAGCAGCTGCTTTTTTTTTTTTTTTAAATTCCCTTTCGGAATACAAATGCCTGCCTTCTCCTATTGCTGCCTGTTCCTAACCGAGACGCACTGTGGACAATAGTTTCTGAATCAGCGATACCTTCCCACTCTGTTGGCAAACACTGAAGAAATAAATAATGACATTGTACTACAATCCCGAAAGAAAAAAGGGGAAAGAAAGTAAATAAATTAATTAAAAACCAGCAGCTTAAAAAACAAAGACAGTATTTAAACACCGTGAAAATATGAGAAATACCAGCGGTTAAGGATGAGGATTAATGGGCAGAAAAGCAGCAGCGGCACTTATTGCAGAGGCACAGCGAATCCTCCTTGCCTGGAACTCATGCAACTAATGACCTCTCCAAGTGCTGATTCCCGGCTCCGGCACAAGCCCGGCACACACACACAGACACACACAAATACACACTCACACTCACACACACAGACACGCATCCCAACTTGTCAACTCCGCCACCGCGATGACAGCGGGGGCTGCCGGGGCCGCGGAGCCCCGAGCGCTGCGGCTGTGCCGGCCATGGGGAGCGGCGGACAGGGCGGCGAGCCCCGGAGAGCCCCGGGCATGTCGGCGAGTAAGAAGTGAAGAGCATTTACCGGCGGCGGCGGCAGCAGCTTGAGCAGCCCGAGCGCCTCTCACCGTCTCTGGGCGATAACTTCGCACCGGTGCGGATTCCTTCAGTGAGGAGGGGACACCCCTTCCTCCCCTGCCCTTCCCCGCCTTCGCTCCGCTCCCGCTGCGCGTCCCGTCCCTCCCGCCAGGAGCGGAGCGCCGGGAAGGAGCGCCGGGAAG
>VYZT01044988.1:0-40079 GCA_013400735.1 Pomatostomus ruficeps
GACTAACAATATTGATCTACTGATTTGTTATCTAAAAAGTTCAACTGCTAAGTTATCTGCATTGTAAAATGACAACATCTTCCAGTGTGTTACAACAGATCCTCATTCCTACATCTCACAAATTCTTGTTGGCAACGTGTTTTTCTCCTTAGGGGCCTGAGGGGAAAATGTTTGAAGATGTTTGGCTACATTAAGAAGATGTCAGAAATCTCTTCTCCACATAGGTGATCACAGGGAGCAAATCCCCTTCTAACAATCTAACCTAGCAATCTTCTCCTGGACGGACTAATTGCACTACACCTGAAGCTGTGTGACAGTCATCGAGTATCCATCAGTTTTGTAGGCACCTAGAAGTGTTCTGAGAGAGAATAATTTTTCCCACTTCACTGTATACATTGCAGTTTCTGATCCTGATTCATGGCAATTCCTGTTCCGTGGTGTTGCGCTGGTTTGGATAAGCCTGATGAACCACTCCTTTTTCTCAAGAAAGGAATTGCTTTCAGTGGTTGGTTTTCACTAACAATGGCCAAAAAATGTACCTTTGTTCTGAGCATTGCCCTTAGTAGAGGCAGAGAGAACACATATCCTGAAACTACTGATGCTAATTCCATTCTGCTTGCAAAATTTCTTGCCATCCTTGAAGCATTATGCTTGTATCAAAAATGGAAATGATTGAAGGGATTACACAGTCACTACTAATTATCTGAACAAGAAATAAAGGATAATTCCCATGCTGGAGTGATGAAATGCGGAGATTGGCTGCAAAGCCTTGTGTCACTACTGTGCACTATGGCACCACAGCCTTGCCTGTAGTCTGGCATTTCCTAACTTCCTTCTGGGTGTCAGCTCAGCAGTTCTTCTGCTGTTATTCTTGTCATTAATGATAACACACTATACCAAAATTTAAGGGGAACTTTTAATGTTACTCAAACATAGTTCCTCTGACAATCTGTGGACTATTGCTATGGATTAGCTAAAAAGTACTTTAAGACAACACAAAATGGTTTTTAAAAGCTGTGACTTTTTATTTGTTGTCCTAGTGATTGAGCTGGACATATTAAAGCAGCCAAACCCAGAACTTAGAGTGCAACTATTTACCATTGATCTATTTTTTTCCTACCACATCTAAAATATTTTGTTTTAAAGTTTTTAGTTGCTTTCACTGCCAGTATTTCTCTTGTTGCATGAACACTACATATAGTAATGGAGAAACTGTTTCCACCTGCAGAACTGTCATTTTTACAAAAAAAACCCCAAAACCAAACCCAAACAAACAAACAAACTCCACAAAAACAAACAAACAAAAAAAACTTTACTGTATTTTTTTAGAAAGGTACTCAAAGTTTCCAGAAATAATTTGGCAAAAGGCAACTGGGCAGACATGAAGAGGTGAAAAATGTCTTTGGATATTACTGATTTATATCCCAAAAGGCTGACTCATGTTGCAAAGACTAGCTGAAGGAGGTAGTTTGGAAACTGCATGTGTTTTAGAAATAACACAGATGTGGCATCCCAGCTGATGGTCAGGGGGATATGACAGGCAGGCAGAGGCAGCAGTGGTCAGCTGCCTCCAGTAGGAACCTGGGTCAGGACTGCTGACAGCATATTTGGGATGCTCAAGTCTTCCTACAACCAGCTGCTCTTATTTAGTGTCTTGTGTTGGGGGTTTTGCACTATTATGTTTATTTTAAATCAAGTTTAGTTACACATTTTAGGTACAAGCAAGGAAATACTTCTTATCCTTTAGTGTTTTGGGCTGTCACTGGGGATTGGGAACAATTAGACAGATGAAAATAACAGAGAGAAAAAGCCTGAGAGAGGTAAATACAATCATGATGGAAAGCAAAGAAGAAGCAGCTGGAAGTGGCAACCAGAAAAATACAAATAGATTTAGAGATAGCAACTGTCTACAGCTCAGTAGAATAGCTCCCTGAAAGAAAATAGGGAGCTGAATGGAGAAATTTATATATAAACCAGCAAAGCTGGTTCAGACTGGAGGTAATATAGCATGAAACATGTCTTCAGGTATCTGTTGCTAAAATGGTCATTTGTTTTCAGCCTGTCATTGATCTAAAGAAGATGCCATGGGTTTTCCCATCACTTCAAGCTTTGTTTCAGGCTACTTGTAACATGTGTCAATGCCCTGTTTCTGTCATAGGGCACAACAGAAATTCAAATTATTACCAGGCATTAAGATTTAGCATTTCCATCAAATTTTCATGCACTAAATGCTTTATGGATGTTCTCTAATTAATCATCTCAGCATATATGGACTGTATGAAAATGTATCTGTTTTTCTGATGGGGGAATTGCAGTTGATTGAATTGCTGGAGGCAATGCAAAAATTGCTTTTATCAGTAGCAATGCTTGGTAGTCAGGCTGTTTGCTTTCTACTATATGTATTTGGCCTTTCTGGTTACTGTGTACTATATCTCTTTGGATTAATTCGATGCAATAGTGATGAAAGTTGTTAAAAGTAAAGGTCAGCTCTGCAGTACCTCTCTCTTCTTTGTTGGGGGACAAGGAACACAAAATGACAGCTATTTCTATGTCAAGAGTCCCTGGGTTACTCATATGTCTATCACAAGAGCCTATTTTTCTGAAAAATTTCTGCTGCTGCTAAAGGAGTTGATGACTTCATAATGGGTAATTTAATCAACCATGGTCCATCTAGAAACACACATATATTAGCGTTCTAGTGTTATTCACCACCTGGATGTTTGTTATCTCTTGTTTCTTGGTTTGAGATATATGTCAAAATAAGGTTATTGAAGAAAAGAGACACTGCTGTTAAGGTGAAAAGAGTAGATATTACAGGAGTCATAACTTTCATTGGGCTCAGTGTCAGGCAAAAACTTGGTTCCACCAGTTCTTGTCATAATTCCTTCCTCATACTTGCCGGTCTCTTTTATTCATGTAGGTGAGCTAACACAGTTCACAAAGTCCAAAAATATTTAAAACATATCTTTGCTAGACAGGGGAAAAAAGCTAAACTTGTGAACTTATGAAATGCACAGTCAGGAAAGTAGAAATTAGTGGCAAAACCTTTGTCAGTGTTCACTCTTAGGTTACATATAATTTTAGAAATTTCACTGCAGGTTCTAATGTGTTGTATAATTTGAATTTGACTATGTGCTCAATTCATGTATATGTATTCATTTTATCTAGCAAAGCTGTTTTTCAGGAACTTTGCAGTAATGTTTAGTTTGTCTCCCAGGAATGTGGTAACAGTATTGGATAAATCTAAGTTCAACATTTGTGGTTTCTGCTGGACTTCCAAAACACTTATCATATCATGAATTTCTAATCAACATACTTTGAGATTCCAGACATTCTGTAAAGAAAATGTTATTGCAGGTATTGACAAAACATAGTGTTTTCCCTTCTTCTTCAACCAAGTAATAATTTTTAAAGATTCTAATTTTATTCACACACAAAAGCTAATAATATTTTATTACATGAAATGATTTCTTTTATTTTTAAAAAAGACAATATAAAGTCTTTTTTCATTGCATGTATTCAAACATCCCTTTTCCTCATCATTATCCACAGTCACAACAGAGAATTTGGTTTTCGTTTGTTGACTTTTCACACACATGAATACACACTAGCAGTTGTTTCTAAATACAAATAAAAAATCCTTTTGTCAGACCTGAGCAAAATATGAAGGCTTTAAGACGGTGCTACAAGGAGATGACAAAGAGATGTTGATAGAGATGACAATGAGTTGAGAACAGGTTCAAGGCTTTATATGGAAGACACTTCTGCATCCCACAGGTGACTTCCGAAGCTGCCGTCTGCTGACTGAAAAAGATGCTGTGCACATAACCTGTCTAAGAAAATTTGGTTACCAAAATTAGGTTATGTTTTTTGAAAAACTATATTCTGAAAACCCTTCTTATTTATTTTACAGTATGTACATTTCAACAGCCTGGCTGATTTTAGGTGAGATTCATGTGTCAATCAATCAATCAATCAATCAGCATCCTTTTAAAGGATGTAACCAAAACTGTAAAATAAAGTGCTTGTTTGCTTCATCTACGTATTCTGTGCTCTTATGGTCCTCATATCTTTCAGCAGCATTGATCTGTAGATCTCCTCCAAGCTTTCCATGTAGTCTAAATAATCACTCACTCGAAACCCATGGAGTGCTTCCTCCTGCACAAATACACACAGAAAGCACTTATTAGCTAGGAAAAAAAAAAGTACAATTCAAATTTAATGAATTCCAAGCTTCTAAAGACAGCTCATTTTGTTCTGATTGTCACAGCCTGGCTGCTTAAAATAGACTTTATTATGTTTTATTTAGAAATACAGATTTGGCAATATCTACTTCCAGACACTTCTTTTTCTAATTACAGACTTGGTAAGAGAGAATTTTATTTCATGGGGATATTGTTTATTTCATTTTTGGAGAATATTTCATAGAAGATTTTTAAGAAAAACAAAGTAAGCTTTAAGAAGGGAAAGCCAGGTACTAAAATATTCTTCCGAGAGAAGATTTCTACACTAGCACATAGCATAAGTTTATTAGTGTGGCTTTTATATCCAGCTAGATTTTAAAGAAAAAAAGTAGATGTGAGTTTTTAAAATCAATTATAAAGGAAGACCTTTATGAAGTGCTTAAATAAAAACAGAATAAATTGTTCTGCACCACTAGAAGTGAATAATTCTTACTAATTCCAAAACACAGAGTAAAAGAAAGTGCCCTCAGAAAAAAGAAGTGTACAGATACTGTTCCTTCTCATGGCTACTATGTTAGAGGGGTAAGGAGGATGCACCACAGAACACAGGATCCTGATGAACAGTTAGGTAAAAAGGGTTAATTTGTTGCTGTTGTGTACTCATCATCTACTAATCAGGATTACCACTGTTGGCAGCATGTGCTGCAAAAAACTCTCTGGAGCCAGACAGTCTCTGTGGACATAAATTGTGCCCCTGGTGTAATAACTGTGAATCTCTGCTAAATAGAATTCTCCTGAGAACATCTACTCAGGCTTGGAAAACTGCACTTTGGCATCTGAACAGTAATTCAGAATAGTCTTTACATTTCTTCTTCTCTACACAGAAACAAAGTAAAAGTAGGATTTTACCTTCCAAGTTCCTCCATTCCTCCTCATGCACTGTGAGAAGGCTGACTGTGGTGGAATATAAAATATGTATGTGTATGTGTGTGCACATATATAGATATATAAATATATACAGATCTGGAACTGAGTGACAGGACAAGGGGGAATGGCTTCAAACTCAAAGAGGGTAGGTTTAGATTAGATACGAGGAAGAACTTTACTGTGAGGATGGTGAGGCACTGAAAAGAAGTTGTGGATGCCCCAGCCTTGGAAATGTTCAAGGCCAGGTTCGATGGGGCTATGAGCAACCTGGTGCAGTGGAAGATGGATTGGAATTAGATGATGTTTAAGGTTCCTTCCAAGCCAAACCATTCTACAGTTCAATTTTTTTGTTGTTGTTTCAATTAATTAAGATTTATTAAAAGCAGGAGTGTAAGTTAAGTATGCCCCATTTTTTGCAGTGGTCACTCAATGAATTGCAGATATTCCAGTACTGTATTAATTTACAGTTTTTTCTTGTTAATTTAACAGTACTATGCAAAACCTTTAGTCTGTTTATACTGCATGTGGCAACATACAAATTCTCTCTTCTATAATTTACATACCCTATCCAATAATGCCATCAAGATGCAGTTTTTAAGCCACATTGTACAAAACCAGGGAAAACAAAACAATACATTTATTAGACTGTGTACGAAACATTTTCAAGGAAAACTGATTACATTGAGGTGTTTTTCATATTTAAGAATATGTAAGTTGGATGCAAATCAGTCAGAAAAATATTCTTAGGACAGACTAAGATGCAGATACCTAGTTCCCAAAAGAATTTTGACAGGTGAAAAAAGACTAGAGAAAAAAATTAAAATGTCCCTGTAACAAAGAGGGAGATACTGTATCAATTTATAAATGCAGCTATAGCTAAGCACTACCCTGCAAAAA
Source organism: Pomatostomus ruficeps (assembly GCA_013400735.1). Classification (NCBI taxonomy): domain Eukaryota; kingdom Metazoa; phylum Chordata; class Aves; order Passeriformes; family Timaliidae; genus Pomatostomus; species Pomatostomus ruficeps. The sequence goes on from VYZT01044988.1 coordinate 6,009, forward strand.
ACCCCAAACCCAAACATAATTTATAATAGAGAAGGGATAGGAAATTGTGAGGCTGGCTGTATAGTAATTGGCATCTCTTCAAAATACCAGCTCGCTCAGCTTTGTGCCACATCTCTGCAAGCTTCAGCAAGAGACCACTGCGCAAACCCACCTTTCTGGAGAGCACCTCGTTCAGTGAGATTGAGCCCACACACAGAGAACTGAATCAAATGCTCTCCTGACTTAATGTGTCTGTTTCCTTTGCTCATAAAGGGAACTGCTCAGTACAAAATGCAGGAAAGCTATTCTCTGGAAGTTACTATACACAATTTCCTGCCAGGGAATGAATAAAATTAAAGTATTATTTCACTTAAAATCACTAAGTGAAATTCAGTAAGAGTTTCAGATTAAGTAATGTATATACCCTCAGTATTCAGAGCTTTGCTTCTCCTCAGCAGTTGAAAAATTAAGAAAGAAACCGTACTTTCAAGAAAACCTGAAGGTCTCGGGCTTCTGTGTGCTTCAGGATGTCTTGCTGTAGGTGTCTGAACACAGAAATACACATATATATTTGATAATCGGGACCAAGGAAAATACATATGGCAATGTAGTGACAGATCTCACTCCAGTCCATGTAATTCCAGAAACACTGAGTTATCCACTGCAGACAGATCTAGATGAGAATGAAATTATATATAATTAAATCATTCTATAGAGTCAGCCATAATTGCTCAGCTTTATCTCTTTTCTATACTACAGAACCTTTTCCTTGTAACATTACCCTAGTTGTGAAAATAAAAGGGATAAAATAAAAAGGAGCCAAGATTCACCTTGTCTTAAACCACAAACTTTAAACAGACTCCTAGTGAGTTTGACTAAACATAACACCCTACATCCATGCATCTCATTTCTATGAGCGTATTCTAGCACCTCCTGATGTTGAGACTCGAAGTCCAATGAAAGTAAAGCAAAGGTGATTTTTTAAAGATTTTGTTTTAAATGTGGCGTAAACGGTAATGACAGTAATGAAGGTATGTTCAGTGTGGCTTTTCCTTTCAAGTAAAGTAGTTCTCTGCATTATAAATGAACGTTAGGCCCTTCCCTAAGATACATTTTCATCTAATGAAGTGAGTATGAGCACAGTGACTCCTTTTCCCTATTCTAAATTACAGTGTATTAAGATGTATAATGCACATTTCATTTGGTTCTAGACTACAAATCTTCTGCTAATCAGTCCTTAAAGTGTTTAAAAATATGCAGCAGAATTACCAAGATTCTAATTAGATGACAACAACCATAGTCTGGCAGTAAATCTGTTTTGAGGTATTTACTGATGCACACAATCACTTAAATACATCAGAACTGTTTCCACAGTTCAGAGTTTGTTTTTAATGCTGCAGTAGAACTGCAAAATCACACAGCAGACACAGTGGCATCCACAAGTGGCATTTCAGTAACTTGCTAAATAAAAAAAAAATCTTTTTTAGCAGTTTAGAACAGTATCTAGTCTATCACAGTGCACACAATTAAAAAACGCATATAGCATAATTTGCACAAGAACAGCTGAAGGAGTGACTGTCCCCATGTGTCTTCCCCATCCCCAAACAGGAACCTCATTACAAGCACCTTATTCCTATGCTGAGATAAATTCCTTCATCTGCCAATCTTCTCTCCTCAAAGACCGAACCCCAAGCTGATTACTTTAAGCAATGTCTGTACCACACTGGCATCTGCCCCCTTTAAAAAGGTTCTTCAGCTGCAAATCTCACAGAAAAAGGGAATTTTGAAGGCATAAGATGAAAAATATTTTCCTTGCCTTGGCACAGCAACACACTTTCTCACTCTGGCAAGATGTCCTTTGCATGGACATTTGTTGTGGTTTTAGTAAAGGGGAGGGGGCCATAAAGATGGCTCCTGTGAGAAGTTTCTGGAGTTCTTCACCATTTCCAGCAGAGCCAATCTCTGATGGCTCTGAAGATGATGGACATGTCACTGGCCATGTTTGGGCCAATTAGAAAGGTTAGTTACGCCTCTGTGATGACATATTTAAGGAAAAATCAAAACAAAGTGTGCATGCAGCTGCTTTTAGTTAGAGAAGGAGGAGGATGTGAGCACATGTGAGGGAAAACAACATGGAGGCACCAAGGTCAGTGGAGAAGGAGGGAGAGAAAGTGCCCCAGGCTCTGGAGCTGAGATTCCTCTGCAGGCCGTGGTGAGCCCATGGTGAGGCGGGGTGTCCCCTCTGCAGTCCATGGGGGTCCATGAGGGATGCAGAGCCACCCGCAGTCCGTGGGTGAGGTGNGGAGCAGTTTGTCCTTGGAGGACTGCATTCCATGGACAAGAAAAACCACGCCACAGAGGTTCACAGAGAACTGTCTTTCGTGGGAGGGACCCCACGGCAAAAGCAGAGGAAAAAACTCCTCTCCCTAAGCAGGGGAAGAAGATCTTGGAAACGGACTGACCTGAACCCCCACACCCTGCCCCCCTTGCACTGTTGGTGGGAGGGAGGGAGGGGTGGGGGGTGGAAAGAAGGGTGTCTTTTAAAAAGGTTTAGTTTATTTCTCATATCCTCCTTCTAACTTAGGTAGTAATAAATTTTCACTTTTGCAACTTTTAAGCTGAGCCTGGTTTGTCCTTGGAGCGTTTTCTCCCGGTTCCTTATGTCAACTCATAGACCTCTGAGTTAATTCCCTCGGGTTTTTTTTCCCCTCTCCTTCCCTCCTCTGCCCAGCTGTGGCAGGGGAGGGAACGAGTGAGCGGCTGCTGTGGGTGCCTGGCACTTAGCCAGGATCAAAACCATGACAACAATCTAACTCACTGCATGGAGCTCTTACCCTTCATCATGATTGCAGTCTTTACAAACAATGCTGCATCCATAGCTTTCCATACTACCAAAGAATTGTTGTAAGTAGGCAAAATGAAAGCTGGCATTATAGATTGTTAATCTTTTGTAGTAGCACTTCTCTAATGTGAAAGAATAGCATGTTACCTGATTGTAATAGTTATGGTAGCTCATATAATATTAATTTTGCTCTAATATCACAGGAACTGCTTCCTGTTATATATCTACTGCAAATTACTCATTTCCCTCCTATGGAAAATTTAGATAATTATTCCAGGGAATAAGATATTCTGTTTAGCTTTAACGATAAATCTCAGGATTTAGTATACATTATTTTTATCAAATTTTCTGCATGAACATGAGTAAAAGGTCATCAGCTCCAGTCCACTGGTGTTATTCTGTGAGTCAGCTGCTTTCTATTTTCAGATGCTCTAAGTCACTATGTGTTCATATCTCTTACCCTCAGTTTTATAACCACCACACATGTGCCATTTAGAAAAAACACCCAGTAGTTCCTCAATGTTCTTGATCTTGTAGATTTAAGTCAACACATTGATGACACTTTAATAACTTTGATTAGTTACCTGGGATGGAGTGAAACCAGACATGTGAAAGGCTGAACAGACAAGGGGCAACTCAGCTTTCAGCAACATTTCAACGTGGTGAGCACTGCAAAAATAGACTGGATGGATGCCATATTCCACTGCTGTAACAGGCAGGTGCATCTGGTTAACAACAACAACATTATCATCAACAACAAAATTGAGGAACAGGATTACAGACTATAGAAATATGTTATTTTGTAATACCTTGCTGAAAACAATATATAAAAATATACACTTTTAAATGTAAGATAAGTTAATCTGATTAATATTTTAGAGACAGGAAACAGGATGAACAAAATAGGCTACACTTCCATCAAGAAAACATGTAGGTAACAGAAGAAAAGTGTTAATAAATACATCCTGGTTCCTGTGCATTAGTGGTCTATTTCCCTATTGCATACAGGCTTTAAGTGTCAAAGCAGGGATGGAAAAATTGTTGTTATATTTTAAACAAGAGAACAGAAGGAAAAAAAAGACTGATTTCTGTTGGATTCTTTTCCCCCATTTAGTGGTGGATTGGAACCTCCATGATATTTGAAGTTGTTTTCTGTGTGCACATGTATTTGTAGTATATGTGGAGGGTGTGAGTGAAATTCTATTTTTACAGCAAAAGAAGAGGAGGTTTTATAACTGTGGAAGGCTCTGGATATCAACACCAGTTTCCAGGTAATGAATCTTTGGCACCAGTGGTTTTTCAGCACTCGCACAATGGTGCAAATTTTAGCATAAATCTCATTATGCTGGAACAACCTCATGCCAGACTCAGTGCTGAACAGACTGATACCAACATCACTTCTGGTGACAAGACAGCTCACTTGATATTACTACAGAAGCCTGGACGCAAAGGAAGGACAGAATCTAATCCGTGCTTCTTATACCCCAGAGTTCTCTGGTAGAGACTACAGATTAGGGTTTATGTTCAAAACATTCAAGACAACATGACAATGTACAAAGGGTTTTAAGTAGCTGGAAACATCCATAATGAAAGATAGAAACGATGCTTCTTATATTACAACCTCGATCCAGAATACTGACAATTTAAAATTGTCAATCATATAGTATTTGTGCAGTAATGCTTTAAAATTTACTAAATATAGTCTAATGTATTAAGTAAATTTTAAAACTTTCTCTAAAAAAAATCAAATGGACAGACTTTCTCTCCACTGGAATCTCATAATTTAAAAAAAAAAGTCATCCAGCAGTATCACAGCCTTCACACCGAATTTAATGCCACTAACAAAGTTTGTTCTACTGCCAGATTTAAAATTCATTAGCATTGTCTTCACTACCAGTCCACCTGCTACTTCTCTCCTTTTAAACAAAAATTTGAGCATATGTCAGATCCACATTTTTCCAAGTGAATTTTTCAGGGTCATGTATTTAGTTAGAGGGCCTTAAGGAAAATTTAAGGCATTAGAGAAAAGAAAAAAACCAAGAAAAAAACAACAGTAAGGAAATTTAAAAAGTCTCATTTGTAAACTTTCAAAGTAGTCTTTCAGAAAGAAACAAATTTTAAATTCTTACGGATAAATGCAGTCTTGGTAGCCAGAGAAATGCTGAAACAAGAAGACGTGAAAATTGCTGAAGAAACGTCAGTGTCTTCTCCCTGTCCCCTGATAGTATGAGGAAGATGGAAGATGCAAACCAGTCATAGCCAACATAGCGCTCCTGCAAGCAGCCTGAATGGGAAGGTTAAGGAACTTGGGCAGAGACCTCCTCCTCACTCCTGCAGCAACCACAGCTCTCCTCCCTCCCAGGCCAATGCACACAGAGCCAGGAGCTGGGTTGTTAGACATGGCCAAGGGGAACAGAGCTGCACAGAGGGCAGAATCAAGGCACAGTTGTCTCTCAACCTTAATTAAGAGAAACATTTTAAGCTGTTTTCCCAATATACTAATTTTTTCAGTCTGTAAGCAGTCAAGCTAAATCAATGAAAGTAAACAAAAAGCAAGTAAATGCAAAAAACCTGCACCAAAAGGAGTGTGTTTATAAAGTACAAGAAAGGAGGATAATGGAGGAAGAAAACAGTTGTTTAAATTATGGGGGGGAAAAACAAAGTAAAAGAAAAGTCTTAAAAATAACATTAAGTACATTCTGACTAATATACCTGAACTATAATTTAATAGTGGTATGCAAATCTAACAGAAAAGAATATAGCAAAGCTTGTTGGATAGCTGTTAATCTGTTTTAATTTTTTTGCCAGAAGTTCCACAGTAGATCTAAAAGAGTCAAAAGTGCAAGCACTCCTGTTGATCAGACTACATCCACTTATCATACTTTTCACTACATGGGCAGGATCATTAACAGTGTTGGTATTGTGGGAGTACCACAAATACTCATTAATGTTCGAAGGAGCATTGCTGAAGGCTCTTTATCACATTCAAAGACGTGATCCCACTCCAAAATAGCTGATGACAAAAGTGAGTGAGATTTGCACTTCTAACAAAGTATGGGAACAAAAGGGTGAACATTTTTTTGAGTGCATTGGGTATGCATTTAACTTAACAAAATTCCGAAGTAGAAGTGCTGCTCTTTAAAATTTTTTTGTATTACACACCATCAATATTACACATCTACACCTCTATTAAAAGTACAAACCAATTCAAATTCCACTGAATTTTTTAGGCTATATAATTTATACCATCAGGAAAAGATACAAAGTGAAGATACCACAGTTCTTTGCTGTTGTTTCAGAAACTCCTCACAATTCATTAACACAAAGCACAGCCCATTTTCAGCATCTTCTTTTAGCAAGTTTAAGTATTTTCCATATCTATTTCAAAAAGTTAAAAACCAAAACGGTTTAAAGATTAATTTTTTTTAAATTCCTAAAAAGGAAGAACTCATATTTAATAAGCATGTAAAAGTTAAGCTGTCATAACGTTGTTTATCACTAAAACTATGCTGTAGATATACACATAAATGATTAAATAAAATCTTCTCTGCTCTACCTAGAAAGGATACACAGCAAACGTCTGCTGTTCATTTTTACAAATCCTCACCCAAATTCCCTTCAGTCCAGTTTTAGAGACAGTGGTGGGGAGGAGCAAGTACTCTAACACACATGACTCCATTTCTTCATGTATTTAATATTTCTTCACATATCGAATATTTAGAATTCAATATAAGTATATTGTACATGTAATCATTATAATCAGAATTCAAACATTAATGCTAAAGATAGCATCTGTGGAGGTACAGACATCTTAGATTTCTTTTGTCACACCTCTAAAAATTACCAGCCAAATAAAAGGTTTAAGTGGCATATAACTAAGCTTAGCTAAACAGAACCATTTAGAGAAGTAATGCGAGGGAAAAAAAGACACATAATTCAGGCTAATGCAATTTTATGGGAAATCTTACTAGCATGTTACAATTAGTCTTTACAAAAATAGAGGATAATAACATAAATAAACTGTAAAGATAATTTAATTATGTACTAATACCTTTTTCAATTCCAGTTAGAATTCATTTTCTTAAAGTTTATCTTAGATTTAAATGGTATAGAGCAATGAGTTGATGGATTAAGTATCATTAAAGTCATTCCATGAAAATCAAACAAATCCTAGAAATACTCTAGGGAAATATTTTAATACCATGTACCTGACTGTCATTTCAACACCAAGCTGTTGCATAGATGAAAGGTTTTCTTTCTTCACATCTGCATCCATGGCTAAAACAAAAGAACATAAATTAAATAAAGTATTACAAGAAATACGATTTGAACAGAATATTAATGTAAAGCTCCTTCTGTGTATGAATATCAATTCTGGAAAACTGTTTCCTATTCAAAATTAGTCTGGTAGTGTTTGGAAAGGATACATGGAGTGTTTGGAAAGAACCTGCATTTTTCATGTATTTTTTTTTAAATGAAAATCACACTCTTAATAAGGAAATCATGATTAGGATGGTTATCATGATGGTTATCATTAGATTTACAGCACGTGACATCTTTTTCAGCCCCATATCTTAGGGGAACTTTATCCTTTCTGGCCTAGAAATCAAACAAGGCAGCATATTCTGATCCACTTTCTTCCATTCCAGAGGCCTTAAAGTCTCCTAGCTGTAATTCCAACTTTATTAACAAAAATTCTATTTTCATATGAATCACAGAAAACTTTATAACTGATGGATTTTAAAAATCCTGTATTTCCATGCATATTTTTCACACATTAATACACAGTCCACTTTCTGCAGTTGTTTAAATTAAAAACCCAAGCTTGAAAAATTAATAAATAATGATTTAAGGCAACCATTGCTGTAGCATTTCCTCAAAATTTTAAATTATAAATTAAACATTAAATGGGCATTTTCCCTATCAGGTATCATCTAAGATAACTATACCACAGATAAAAATTGCAGTCTAATAATATTACGAATTACAAAGCTGAGGGAACAAACCTTTAATATACTGCTTTGAAAGTGCTACTTAAAAACCAGCAAGAAATGAAACATATGAAAACCCTTAGTAACTGACAACATTTATTAAAAATGTAAGTAATAGATACAGCAGCAGAAGTTAATGTATATTCATGTAAATGATAAATGTAAAAATCTAATTAAGCAGTCCACACAGTGACTTCGCATATATTTTCTGTATATCTTCACACAGAGAAATCAAAGTAAAGGATTCCCTGGCTATTCATGTAGGTAAAGACTCTGTGTTTCTGGAACACAAACGGGGACTAAGGTATTAAAGATAAAATAGTTACAAGTTCATGGAGGAAAGGCCTCAAAGTGAAAAAAAAAAAAAAGAAGATGATGTCTGCTCACATGAGATGAGGTAGGTTAAAATTTTTATGAAAAAAATAATATAGTAAAATTACATTAAAAAATGAAGCAATAAAATTCAGCAGAGGAAGCATGGCAAAAAAACCCCCACTCTATTTTTTATCTTTCACAGAGGACCGTAATTTAAGTGTTACAGTTGTGAGAAATTAACCTTGTACTTTTGACAATATAATTATACATAACAAAAATCAACTGGTCTTTCAGTGAAATGATCTTATTAAATAATCTGATAGGAATGAAACAGTAAACACACATCAGAGAGGTTTTTTGCAATCCAAAGAACAGAAGTTCAAGTATCTTTTGTGTAGCATACTAGCAGTGGAATCTTTGGAAGAATACATATAAATTCACAGGGCATTTCAGTTAAACCCCCATAGAGATAACTGAAACATTCATAACTTTTTGCAGCTCCTGTTCCAAGTTACTTGTTTACTCAGGCTGCAATTGCCACACTGAGTCAATTAATTTTCAAGTTTGTGTGTGCAACTGGGAAGGCAAGAGGCATACTTACATCCTAGAAAACAGGGAATTTAGAGTTGGCTGTCACTAAAGACTAATTCAGTGCTAATACCACCACGTTTAATAGCAGCAGAGGGCAAGGAGAGCAATGACTTCTAAGCTCCATGGAAGTCCTGCTTCCATTTTGAGGCAGATCCTCTTGTGGGTGGCAATGCAGGTATCCCAGTCCAGCAAGGATGTAATGAGGAAAAGCTGTATCACAGCCCCCCGTGTGACCCCAGTTTCCCTTTTGTAACAGTTTACAGCAAGTACCAAACGCTCACTTCCCATTAATATTAAAAGAACACAACTGACTTCACTGATTTTCATTGACTCCTCTGTTGTAACAATTTCTTAGTGGCTGGAAAGGGCTTTTTCCCCCACCACACTTCCTTCTCATATTTTCCTCTGTATTGTGAAAGAAGTAAAATTAAAATGTGATGTTTGGATTGAATAATAATTCTCTATCACACAGTACATTATCAAGGCAAAACCTCTTGCTTTCAGACACCACTGTATTTGATATAATCATAACTCTGTACTCTGCTAAGCCACAATTCACAATGGGAACATGCAAACTGTGCTTCTTTGTTCTGGGTCAAAAGTTCTTATTTTCCCTTTTGTTTACCACTTGACAGACTGGGAAGACTAGGCCTAAGAACACTATAAAATCATTTAGAATACACAAAGGACTATTTCCCACTGATTAAAAATTGGACCTAGAAACCTTAAATGCTTCATTAAACTTAGAAAAATGCTTTGAAAAACAAGTGGGATATTTAAATACTGCATATTGCAATCCATGGACAAAAAGCTTGCAGGAATATATTGTGACTGTACTATTGTGAGATGCCTATACATCTGATTTAATACATGAGTCCATTTTATACAAAACTTTTTTGACAAATATTTTTCACTACACTTGATATAACTGTCTTGAAACACAATGTGTTTCATAACAAAAAGGCATGGACAAAAATCATTTCTCTAAATAAGAATGCCATTCATCCTCAAAGGTTAGACTACCTCTCTGAACTGTGAATTAATAACATGATACAGCACTCTGGCTATTATTAAATGGAATGAACAACATACTTTGGCATCTTCCTTTTTATTTATCTAATAAAGCAAAAAAAAATCGATGTTGAACAGATATTTCACACTTCTTTCTTTAAAAATGGAAAATACTGTAAAACAGAAGCCAAAATTAAACTAGTGACTTGAAGGATATCCAAATTCTCTAGGAGCTGATTTACAATTTAAAATACTCTTAGAAAGCACCTCAATGGGCAGCACTTTTCAAAATGTTTTGTAGCATTCAGAAGCACAAAAAGAGACTCCCATAAGGCATAGTTTCCAAAGGCAACTACGTATTATTATGAAATTCAATCTATAGCTATAAACACTCCAGAGTAAGTTAACTGCCATGCACAGTCCTGTGGCATTCTTTCTGATCAGCCTAGACTTCAATCACCTTTACAATTTATATGAAAGATTGCTTTCTTATTCATTTTCCCTCTTACCATGACAAAGCTTTTATGTGTTTAAGTCAGAAAATGGGCTACATCACATTCATACTGAAATGACAGGATGCCAAGCTGAAACAGCTTTACAGCACATTTCATGCAACTTGTATGGTATTGGGATAGTATTTGATTTATTTCCCTGTTTAAAGTGCTGTTATGCCAGAGAAACCACTGGCTTCCCTTTAGTCTTAAGTGAAGAAGATGACTAAAGCTGTCACTCAGATTATTGGTTTAGCTCTTTCACTTCCTGGTGCCCAGGCCAAATGTTATTATGTCTATAGAAATAATCTTTGGAATATACTAACAGATGCTAAATCTTAACTTCAGTGATGGTAAGAAAGATTAGGTTTCTTTCTTTGGATGAAAAAGACTTGATTCAAAGAAAATATGTAAGCAAAAATCCTTAAAAAAACCAGCTGAAAATCCCATGATAGACAGAGCCTCCTGCATAACTCCCACAGATGCTTCAAAATACTTAAAAGTATATAGGTATGTTTTCTATCAGATTTCTAGCCCATGGCTTTGTTCATATAAACTGAAATTGTGGAACTCATAATTTTTTTCCTATGATTTATTATTTTTGTTAACAAAACAGCAGGTTTTCACTTATTCTTCAACATGTACCTAAACATTGACACTGTCCATTGGCAGATACCCAAGCAGTCAATATTAATCTTTATGTTTTGTCAGTAACTATCCTTTCTTATACTGATGTTCTTATAAAGTTTTCTATTTTAAACATAATTTGGACTTGGAGCACAGCAAAAATTATGAGTTGCTCTCCATATTCTGTTCTGTCATTTTGCTATGATTTCTTGATGATGTCACCACCTTCACCAGGCTACTCATCTAGAGCACTTCGGACAGCCTGAGCCTCATAATCATTGTTAGAATTGTCTGTAGAAAATCTTTTTTTGAAGAAAAGCATTACTTTTGTTGGATTTGAACTGGGAATAGAGACAACATAAACAAGATCCAAGAGTAATTGCTGGAGAATGTTGCTGGCTTCTCAGAGCTAGGTAACCTCATGTACAATTCCACCTTGACTTTTGAAAGTATCTGTTATGTCATCAGTACTCTTGTCATAACAAAAGAGACGAAAATATTAATATCTAGAACTTCATTAGGTAATGGTCATCACAAATACTCAAGCTGTTTCTGGCAACCATAAGAATGAACCATATTTTCAGTCCAGTTACCTAAACTGGCAATGGGTAAAATGCTTCCTGCTAACAGCTTCTTTAAAATGCAGGAGAGTTTGAAGAAATGCATTTATCAAATGATGCAGGAAGAATGGAAGAATGGAAGAATGCCCTTCCTTCTCCTTCCCTTTCAGCCCAATTTCAGGTTGTAATCCTGTATTTCTCGTTTGCTGCTCCTTCTGAACAGCTCTACACTCATACCTTCCCTCTGGTGTTTTTAAAATTTCTGTTTGTTACCTGACACACCTGACCCTTCAAAGATTAAGAGCTCATTAAATGGCAGAAAGCTCCTATGAGATTTTGTTCAGACAACTAAGCCTCATCCAGGAGAAGGAATGCAGCATGACATTTGAGTTTTATGGCCAAGACCTGAAATCCCTGAGGTTCTGTCCCTTTGGCAGAACATGGCGGAGCTGTTTCAGAGACAAAAGTCCAGTGGAAACCGAGGTTTCAACTGCAAGGTCATCTGCAAAAGCAGAACTACCAAAAAAGCCTGCCAATCACAAAATATTACAGCATTCCCAGGTTTGGGGAGCCTGCAACACATGGCAGAGATCAATTAAGAAGCACAGACATCAATATATTTGACAACTTTGCAGGCAGAATTTCTCTGATAAATGGGTTTGTTGAAACCTTGAGAAAACTAAGACATTTCCACAAAGTGTTTCTGCTGCATTGAACTGGAATTTGCTAACAGAAAGAGCAAGAGGCTATTTTTGGAACTTCATATCCCTAATATAAAATGCATGGTATTTTACTACTACAGCAAATTTCAGTTTCTTGCCATTTTATTACCTATTACAGCTAGACACCAATGATTTGGTTTTCTGTGTTTTGGGGTTTATAAAGGAGAAAGAAAAAATAAAAGCAAACTAGAAAGTATTAATTCTAGGAAAGGGGACAGGCAGAGATCATTATAATTATATAATTATAATAAATATATAATACACAGATTCAGTCATCTGAATACTCATCATAGCAGTATCATTGCTGCTAGCAGAAAGCAAACTTCATTGAGATTTGTGTTACTGTTTGTAACGAAACATTGCAACTGCACAGTGTTCTATCAGATATTTTCCCTTCTCTCTTATCTTGAAAATGGTAACAACTCAAACTAATCTAATTTTTCCATATTTGCAAATTTTACAAGAGACTGAAATCCTGAGGGGTTCCACAGCAGATGGATGACTGTGTTATTCTAATTACAACTAGCTACAGGTTTACAAAGCTGTCATTTTTTTAAGATAATCGAATTCTCATTTCAAGAAACATGATAAATGCTGAATATCTATGTGCTGTACTGAATCCACTCTCATGAAAAATAAAAATGCGGCTTTTCTTCAATGAAATTAAGCAACTATTAGAAACTGGTTTTCAGTTCCTCAGATCCAAATTTATTTAAGAGAATGGTGGATATATACAATTGCCAAGTTCATGTTTACCTTACTTAGATATAGAGCTAAAAGACGTTACCTTCTAACAACTTTACCTCATACAGAAAAATGCCTCTACTGTAACTAGTTTTAGGATTTAGCTTAGAAGGCTCTTACACAAGTATATGAAAAAGATACTGTGAAACAACATGGCATTCAATAACTCTTCTTGAAGAAATTGTAAAGCTTCATAAAGACTACTAGAAAATGTTGTGAAATGTACGGAAATCTGACCAATCATTATGTAATCAGTGAAAAATCTAATTTTAAACAAATACGGCCTGATAAAGATTTGAGTATGTTTTGTTGTCCCTTTGGTACAAATATAGGAAGCATAATGCATACTTAGGTTCTCACAGTGCAGTACCCTCCCTTCATAGGAAGGCCACACTGTTTATTTTACAATGTAAAAAAGAACCCAAAATGAGTGTAAATTTAGATATATGACCAATTCTTAAAATCATGCCTTTTTACTGCTTCAGAGTAGAATATGATCACAGATTCAGTTTTAGAGGCAGACTTTAAATTCATGTCAATCAGCATGAATTTATTAGCCTAAGCTAAATTCCCTGGTCAACCCTTACTGCTACACCCGTCTGAAAAAGGTGCTATGAAGTTTTAATAACTATTTTCCTATAAAAGTTAAAAGAAACCCTTGATGAAACATGCGCTGTTTGCCTAAGCAACACTCTTTCCTGGGCTGGAGAGCTCTTCACAAAAAGAGTCTGTGATGATGGTGTTGCTGACAGGAAAAGAACTCAGTAAGACACCAGCAGTCCTTTGCCTACCTCTTATCACCAGATTACTGACTATCCTTGAGAAGACTTCGTACTCTCCCATTTCCAAGCTTGTCTTCAGTAAAGCACATGGAATAGCAAAAGCATTTGCATATGAAAACTGTTCATCAGACAACCCTTTAAATGTTAAAGCCTCTATTTGATAACTGAACAGGCAAACTTATCCAGAATTAATGTTCAATAGTGCCGGTACAAGACCGAAAAACCCCCTCATTCAGAAAATACAATATGAAATATCAGACTGACTGAGTTGGTTTATCATTAAAAGAAAATCTGTAAAGCTCAAGAAAACCAAGAACTGAGTTTTTTACTATGTTATCTTAGTTTCTATATCTATTTTTTGGGATTTTTCATTCTAAATAATTAATTGAATGCATGCAATTATCACAGGATTTTCAAACTTGGTCTTTCTTAAAAGCTAACATTAAATTTTAGATTAATAATGCAGTGTTGTTGCCACCTCCATCTAAACAGTGGTTCATGGTGAAAACAATTAAATGGAAGATTTAGGTTCAACCTTCCTGAATGTGTTTTAAGTCCCAGTTTGACCAAAAGGTTGAGAAGAGTGGATTAAAACTGGAGGATTAAAATTTACTGTCCGACTAAGTGAATAGAGTAAGGCCTACTCTCTTTAGAAATCTTTCACATTGGATGGAAGCACTTAGCTATCACAATTAAGGAAGAGCAGGATTGCTGTCTTTGCTGGGCAAGGCATCCATTTGGAGGATGCATGTGGAGGCCAGTGCACCTCCACTACAGCAGCAACAGAAGGTACAGTGGTGGGATGAGCCCTATTTAAGTCAGTGCTCTCCTGCTTAGGGAGAGAAGAAGACGTCCTCCTAAGATAGCTTGCATTAGTAATTTATGTTCATTCCTGTACCCCAGTTGGCCCGTTGGCCTCACCTCCCAGTTGCCAGTCCCCTGCCTGTCATTCCCTGGTTAACACCCCAGTTCTGGAAAGTTCTGTTTTACTCGACACCCCGTTGGTCGTCCTCCCTCAGCCACTCCCTCAGTCTGTCCCCATTTGCCCCTGCACCCTGGCCCTCCCTTGTGCCGCCCCTGAGACCTCAGTTTATTGGTCCCTGTCGCTCTTCCTGCCTCTTTATAAAACCCTATGCACACCCATTGTGAGGGGTCTTTCGGTCTTTGGCCCCTTCAAGCACAGTCAGATTAAACTGCCTTGGAATACCAAACCAAAGATCCTTCCTGCTTTTACTCGCCAGTCTGGGTGACTGCATTGCTGAGCTATACAGCTCAGCGATTGCAGTCGCGGGTAGGGGACAGGAGAAGTGAAGCCGAGCGGGCCGGCGGGGCCAGCCCGCTCCTCGGACACCGCCGCTTCTAGCAACCGCTTTTGCGCTGCTGCCGGCTCTCACGGCTGCGCAGACTTAAGCCCTTGCAGCAGACCAATGCCGCTTGAAAAGCGCCGCACAGCCTCGCTTGAAACCGCAGTGGCATGGAAGCGGTGGCGGAACCGCTGCCAAGCCCGATCCGGAAAAGCCGCAAAGTGACGCCTGGCGATCCGGGCTTCGGGAGACACTCCCAAGGCTCGCGTAGTCTTGGAACCGCCGTCCCACCCCACGGAACAACTGAATCAGATGCACAGTCAGATGTTTGTTCTTCCTCTAGTTAGTTTTTTGCCTTTTGAGCTTTTAAAGGAACAATCAAAATTATTATTTGAATTAGGAAGTCTCAGAAATATGTAATTAGCAAGCCTTATGAGTCCGTGGAATTATTTTATTGCTCATTATACCTCATGAGAAGTGGAAAAGTAATGCAGGACAACACAAAACACTTTCAGCATCTTTTAAGAAGAAACAAAATTGTGATAGAAATAATTGTCTCATCAGCAACTCTCTTCATAAAGCAGCGACAGATTCTCAAATGAAATTAAGGTTATTCTGTTTGCATGCCTTTGGACGGTAAAGGCCACTACATAAAAAGAAAGACAATCTCTAAAATTACTAAAGGGGTTTTATGCTTTGAAACTTCAAAAGCAAACCCCAAGTCTCCAAGGATCCTACATTTGCATCCTATGGATGGGAGAGTAAAATATCAGTATAAACAGACTCTCTCCAAAGTAAGCTTGATTCTCCACAGTTAATAATAGAATAAATAATCTAAATGGCTGAACTACAACCTGAGAGAAGAGTCCCGGACAACCAGTGAAGAATGAAAGTGCATTTTTCAGCAGATATTAACAGTGCTTCTAAATCTTCTAATTTTACCAGTGCTGCAAAGTATTAAAACGCATTACTTTACACTCAGAATAAATCAGCTTTATCATTCATCCTTTATTCTTGGCTGTAAGCACAACAGCTGTACAAAACTAACACAGATTACTCTGACAACAATAACAGTTCTTTAATAAATATCCTTTAATACAATAAAAGTGTATACCTTCGTGGGGCTTTCAGAAGGTGAGCCAGATTGCTTACACCATCTTAAATATTTATGCCACCAGCTTTGCAAATCATGCTATAATAGGTGTCAACAAATACTCTGAATCATACCCTCACCTGTTCTGTATCTCCATCCTTCCGTTATACACACAGAAATGTGAAAGCCCATCACTAATAATTATCTGTTCTGTTCACTCGAGCACATCATCTCCTCCAAAGTGAGGTATTTCCCACCAGTGAAGTAATGAATTTCTGAGCTGTTAAAGAACATTTTAAACAACCCCCAAAATGACACAGCTACATTTAGAAGAAAAGCAATTTAAATATGAAGAGGCTGCATGGCAATAAGTTATTAGGAGACTGACCTTTATAGTTTCCCGTGCTGAAATAACAATCCGTTCGGCTTTCAGAAAGATGGGACACGAACTTTTCAATTAATTCTGCCAAAACTGCAAGAAGTAAAAACCCATTAAAATATTAGAGGCAATGAACAAAATGTTGAACAACGTCACCTAACTAAATGACAATATGTTGGAAAGTAAAGCTATTTAAATTTCTGCACATTTATTCATGTTTTTATGGGGGAACAACTCAAATTATGCATTGCACTTTTACATTCCTAACACCATTCCTAACTTAAATTAAATTTTAATAGCTTTACTGAGAATATATTCAGTGTATACAGAAAGCGAATCTCATATTACCTTTGTATCCTCCAACGATTACTTCAGAATTTGTTACATGGTTTCAATATGAAATGAAAATTAACTATAATTAAACTATAATATCTTACTACATTTGTCTGTGTATGAAGACAGGAAAGGAAAAAAGAAAAAAACAAACCACAAAACCAATCAAACAACCAAAAATCCCAAATAAACCCAACACCCCACAAAGAACAAAAAACTGACGCCATTCCAAAATTATGCTAACAAAAGCACATGAAGCTTAAGGGCTGTTTCCAGAAATGCTCAGTATAAAACCACCTATGCCATCACAA
This sequence comes from Pomatostomus ruficeps, assembly GCA_013400735.1. Taxonomy (NCBI): domain Eukaryota; kingdom Metazoa; phylum Chordata; class Aves; order Passeriformes; family Timaliidae; genus Pomatostomus; species Pomatostomus ruficeps. Next base: position 23,084 of record VYZT01044988.1, read on the forward strand.
GATAAGAATTATTCACTTAAATTTATGCAGTAGGAGTATTTCATCTGGGAATTCTGCATTTAATGATGACTATAACATTCTTCTTCAGTTCTTGCTATGGAACTTTGAGTCTGCAGACACTGCACAGGTAAGTCCGATGCTGACATCTGCTCACTGTGGAGGAAATCTTATCTCCCACCTTGATAGGATGTTAGCCAGGAAGTCAGCAAGAACTCTCAGTGACAAATCATTATCCAAACTGTCCCTGATTCCTCAATTCTGCAAGTCTGAGGCTATGGCAACTGAACACATGACACCATACAAGTTTAAACAAAGGTTGCAAGGAAGCCTTTACACAAACTGCATGGAGGAGGCCTGTATGAGGTAAGCCATATTAAGAATTTAAGATAGCAACAACGAATATTTTTTTATAAGTAAATGCTATCCTAAAACAGCTGCTGTTGTCTCAATAAATAGGATATAAAGCACACAGATATGCATACTGATACTTCTTTTCATAAGAATGCAAAGCAAGGGAGTGTATTTAAGAGACTAACAACTGCTGCTACCCATGGGACTTCCTGTTTAAAGACCTTTATACCATTTCCTTGGCAGCACCTCCATTTAATAGCAATGAAGCTTCAGCTCCTGCTCCCCATGCTTGCACACAGCTCTGTGCACCCTCTGCACAGGGGGTTTGCTGGATTTAGAATGAGTAATTCACAGAATCACAGAATGGCCTGGGTTGGAAGGGACCATAAAGGACACCCGGTCCCACCACACCGTTAAAGAGGAGAGTGGTAGGAGCAGCTGCAGCAGCACAAGTGAGGTGCAGCAATGTATGCTGGAGGTGGCAGTGGAGAAAGCCAGGAAACCCTTGAGCTAGCCATGCTGACAGGAAAACTAACAGGCAGCTAAAGAGCAGTGCAGGCTCTTTCGGGAATGACAAGGAGGAGAAACACAGAACCTCCACCTACAGTCTGATACTTGTTATGCCAGAAAAACAATGAAAAAAACATATAATAAAGACAATTAACTTTTCTTCCAATTATTTTAAGCTAACATACTGACATTAAATCATGATTTTTTTTTCTCGATTAATTGTCTAAAACATTTACAGAAATTAATTTACACTGAATGAGTCCAAAATAAGTTTTTAAAAGGTTGGGTTTTGGTAATGCTAAAGAATTTTCACTACAACAGCTAAACATGAATTTACAGTTAGAGTTCCAACTCCAACAGTAACAAAATTAATTTTGCATTGTAAAGGACTACTAAATTAAAACTAAAAACCTACATGTGTAATTTATATTCTTATGCACTCTTACAGTGAAAAGAAACTGCTAATTAAATATAACATAGCTACTTTTAATCATGGTTAATAAACCACATGGGTCTAGAAAAAGCAATTTATGTTACAGAAGAGTAACAATTTATTCTTTTTTGAAGAATAAACAAACTCACTAATCTTCACTAGTATGCTTAGTGGAATTTGGCCCACAAACAATATAACAAATATTTGTATAAAATTAGCAAATGTGTCTATTCCTGAAACTGTAGACAGCAAAATGCAGAAATTAAACTTAAAATTTGTAACTAGCTATATATTTACTGAATGGCTATTGGTATGGTGATTACTGAAACATGCCATACTATAATAGTAAATGGGAACTATGTTAAAACTAGAATATCCCATAATTCAGAAAACTTAAAACCAAATCGGGACATTGAACATTTCTTCCCTTTTTGTCAGAAGGCATCCACATGACCTAGCAGGTGACCAGTTCAGTCCTTGAGTTAATAGGAGAAATGACAGCTCAACTGCCAAGCAATACTTTGAAACTCAAGCACTAAACTGATTTCCACCATTGAGAGTATTTATCTAAGTGCCTGTCAGGATCTTTGAAAATATTTTAATCAAGTTTGAGAGAGGAAGACACAATACTTTATCAAAACACATGCAGTTAATAGAGGGTTTTCACAGGACACTGTCTTTTCCAAAGGAATGTCCATGTGAAATCACAAGTAGCTATTTTAATTTTTGTCTTTTAATACTAAATCCTTTAGCTGCCATTTGGACACTACTGTAGAAACTGGTTCAGTGATTCTTCATTTAGCTGGAAAACTAGACAAAAGACATTTAGGCAGGTTCATTGTACAGTACAGTCAGTATTGCTGTAAAAGCTCAAATTTTCAGGTAAAGTTTATGTGGTCTACCAACACAGTGAAAATGTTGATTTTCTTAAATTATGGTAGCTTGGTTGTATTAGTATTGAAGTTTTTAGGAGTCTAGCAATCATCCCATGCAAATTTAATTAATATATACAAAATAAAGAGAATTTTAATTAAGTGTCTGTAATTATATATGAAATAAACGGAAATGTTTTTACATTTCTTGAATTACTTCTGTATGCTCATAAAACACCTACATTCCTGAAGGATTTTCTTTTTCCTTGAAGAAGTAGTGTACAAAAGGAAGATAACTGAAACAGCTTCAAAACTGCATAAGAACACTGCCTTAAAAAAAGCATATGGTTAAAACTGTTTTAATTGGTAAGACCCACTGTTCCACTCTAATTCTGACACAAGCTTCCTTGGAAAATCAAGGACATAAAAAAGGTAAACATCTATTTTGTATTATGCTAAAAACTTCTTTTGCAAACCCAGTATCAGCATTTTGTTATTCTGAACTAAAAACGCTACTACAGCATACAACAGTGATGGGTTCTTTATCCTATGGGGAAAGTTCTGCAGTTACTTTCAACTTTTTGATGCAATCGCTAAAGGCTGCAGCACACATACATCACAAACAATGACACTGCCTCAAAGAGTCATTGTATTTTTTGTCAACATGTTTTGGCAGAGCTATCTCAGATGATGCAGAGCCCACAAAATATTAAAGGACTCCAGAACACTGTGTTGACTGTAATCACTCTGCTTCCATCAACTGTTTCGCTTGTAAAAACTGAAGAAAATTCCTAGGTTTTACAGTAAAGTCTCATATGCAATTTCAAGACCTGCTATCTCTTCTTTTCTTGGTTGGTTGGTTTTTATTAAGAAAAAACAATGTGGAGGTAAATTAGTAGGACCTAAAGAATACTGGAGATCTAAATCCAGATCCTCAGGGAGATAGGTGATGGAAAATCTGAAAAACTATGGAGCAAGTAAGTTTAGCTGAGTTTACTATCCCCATATCACATATGGATATAAAGCTTGAGAAGAACTAATAGGATTTGGGGACTGAATATCTCATAACGAAGGGAAAAATGTTAGCATATAATTAATACAATCTCTGCAACACCCTTAATTTATTTTACTTTGGGTTTAAAGTCTCCTAAAATGGGAGAGGAATAAGGATGTTGAATCTGCCCAGAAGTCAGCTGCTGATAGAACATTAACTGGAAACAGATGAAAAAAGAAGTTGCTGGAGTGGAAAACAACAGAAATGCCTTCTGCCACACCTGAAGGGCAAAAAGGACGAGATAATTGAAAAAGGCATGGCTAGAATAGTCAAGATGAGATTCTGGTTCAAGAGAAAAGTAACCCAAAACCACAAGCCACCTCCCAGTCATGTGAACTATTCGAACATACACTATACTAAGCCTAGATTCACACAGACTAATAATTTTCTACATAAATCTAAGCTGTTGCTCAGAGGAGCTGATTTGCCTGCTTCTTTCTCTGCCAAAGCTTAGATGCCGGTACACAGAAAGGTCTTATCTAGATGTACTAAAGACACTTCACGGAGGCCACAAGTACTGTAAAGAGTAGTCCCAAAGAAGCCAAGACTTAACCCGACCAAAGGCTCTCCCCATGGTTCTCTAGCTGATAAGTGACCCAAAGACAACAAGCAGCTATACACCTAAACATCCACAAATCCGTGGCACCTTTATAGAAGGAATGACTGGAAGAACATCTTTGTCATAGCTTATTGTGCTTAGAACAATACACTGTAGAAGTTGGTTGTCTACAATATGTTTTGCTTTTAGGCAACCAAGAAAAATCCCAAACTTTCAGTCTTGACACATTAAAAGACAAGCACGTCTGAGCAAGGTTTGTATCTCCTTTTAGCAGTTCAATAAAGCCTTTCAAAACTGGATCTTGATGTTAGAGCACAGAAACTACTTAAAAGCTACAGTCAGAGGTGATGTTTTAGCAGAGAAAACACCAGTCTAAGGACATTCCCAAAAGCCATGCATTACCAGAGCATTTAGCACAAAAGTATTGACCAAATTGATGTGAGAATAATCAACACAGGAAGGGTGAATTAGAGATATTGATACTCTACAGTTTGCTCAAGAATTTTTTGATTGAGTTCAAGCAGCTTCTATAGATTCAGCATCTAGTAATCCTGACACGAGATCACAGAACGATTTTAAAAAATCAATACACATTACACTATACAGTCCTTGAATCTAACGTCTTTGCTAATTATGTTCTGGCTCAACTCCTGTTAATGTCAGTCCCCCTCAGACTGGGCCCAGTACAGAAAGCACAAGTGTGCATCTTTGTTCTGTAAACCTTGGAGATTGCTCCATCTGTAACTACAGAGAAAGCTTTGATTTCTGGGCATCTGGACTCTCACTCTTCTGAAATTTGGGAGAGCTTCCCATGCTGCAAAAGATACACTGCAGCACAGCTGTCTCTCATAAAATGGATTCAATGAACATGATGTTGTCTCAAATCACAGAGCTGGCAGATATTTTGCTGCTTCTGAAATGTCTCCAAGCAGATATAAAACATCTGAAGAGCTGAACAGCCAGTTGTATTAACTGCTTATCTAAATAATACAAAAGGAAACCTTGGGCACCTGTAAACAACAAGGCAGACTACATACTGACCACCTGACCATAATCAGTATTCCTACGGGAATGGAAGCTAGCAATCTCTGAGAACACCTCACCTTTTTATGGCTACACAAGCTTATATGATACCGCAAGGGAATTACTATGTCTGACTTCTGACAATCTATATCATGGAGGATCTGTGTTTTTGCTTCGGCTGCTTCGGTTTTTTAACTGAGCTATAGCAGTGCTCCTGCATAACCACACTGTTCACTGGAAAATGCATAGGAAAATTAAGAAAAACCTGAATGAGTGGGTTTTTTGATGTTTAGCATGGCTTAATTCTGATATTTTTTACTGATATTGGCCATTAATATAATTTCCCAACCCATGTTAACTCATTCACTGATCTCTGAAAAACATCTGTTTTCTTTCTTTCTTTTTCATTTTCTCTGTATCGCAATAATGGACCCTTTAGAGATCTGAAATGAAGACTTGTATTTAAGCCCTCTTTTTCTGTCAAATTTCACTGACAACACAGAGGGATAACAGTCATAAAGAGAAAAATAGGACATCAAATCATAAACCTTGTTTTCTTGGAAAAACCCCACTGAAATAGTTTTCATAATCAACACAAAATTATTGACTACTTGTATAGATAACATACTCCTCAATGAAAATATGAAGAACAGTTGCTTAATAATGGTCTTTTGCCTGTTTTCTTTGTTAAACATTAAGTCATACTCACTTGGTCCACTTATGCAATCTGGTCTGGTTTTCATGACTTTGCAGAACTGTTTTCTACAAATTTCTGTCCACCCGGTTGGCTTGTCTGGACTTTTCAAGAGTGTTAAGAGCTTGTCAAGATCTTTATCTAGAAGAAATGAAAAACTAGTGTTATTCTGTAATGATCATACAATGACAGAATGGTTTGAGTTGAAAGGGATCTCAAAGATTATGTAGTTCCAACCCCATTGCCACAGGTATTTTTGGAAGACCTCATAAGAAAAGATTACATAAATATGCCTTTTCCTAAGACATTTAAACTGGACAAGCAGTCATAAAGCTGATGTCATTCTGCTTTATACAAACCAGAAACATTCATTCTACTTACTGATGGAGTTTTGTGCTTATTTTGGCTGGGGTAGAATGAATTTTCTTCACAGTGGCTGGTATGGGGCTATATTTTGAATTTGTGCTGAACAGAGAGTTGATAATATAGAGATGATCTTGTTACTGCTGAGCAGTGCTTACAGAGATTTGGCCTCTTCTGCTTTCATTCTGCTACCCTGGCAAGCAGGCTGGGGGTGCATGGAAAATCGGGAAGAGACACAGTGGGGACAGGTGACCCAAACTGTCCAAAGGGATATTTTACGCCATATGATATGTTCAGTACATAAAGTGGGGGGAACAAGTAACATTCTGAGTGATGTTGACATGGTGACAGTTGACATGGTGGCATTCAGTCGAGGCTGGACTCAATGATATCTGAGGTCTTTCCAAACCTAATTGATTTTGAGATTGCATTTGTCTCCCTGAGTAACCATTACAGGTGATGGAGCCCTGCTTTCCTGCAGGTGGCTGAACACCTGCCTGCCACTAGGATGCAGTGAATGAATACCTTGTTTTGCTTTGTGTGCATAGCTTTTGCTTTTCTATTATAGAATCATAGAATAAACTGAGTTGGAAGGGACCCATCAGGATCATTGAGTCCAACTCCTGGCCCTATGCAGGACACCCAGAAGTCACACCCTGTGTCCAAATGCTTCTTGAACTCAGAGAGGCTTGTTGCTGTGACCACTTCCCTGGGAAGCTTGTACCAGTGCCCAGTCACCCTCTGGATAAATAGTATTTTCGTAATATCTAACCTAAACCTCCCCTGACTCAGCTTCATGCCATTTCCTCAAGTCCTGTCATGGGTCACAAGAATGAAAAGATCCGTGCCTGCCCCCCCGCTTCCACTCGTGAGGATGCTGAAGACCACAATGAGGTCTCGCCTCAGTCTCCCCTTCTCCAAGCGGAACAGAACAAGTGACTTCAACCACCCCATATAAAGCTTCCCCTTCAGACCTTCACCATCCTCCTTGCCCTCCTTTGGACACTCTCTAATAGCTTAATGCCTTTTTTACATTGTGGTACCCAAATCTGCCCCCAGCACTCAAGGTGAGGCCGCCCCAGTGCAGAGCAGAGTGGGACAATCCCCTCCCTTGCCCAGCTGGTGATGCTGTGCCTGAGGCACCCCAGGACACGCTTGGCCCCCCTGACTGCCAAGGCACTTGGCAACTACCAGGTAACTGATTCCCAGAGTACTTGATGCTGCTATGAAATACTTTCTGGCCATCTTGAGGGGAAAAATAAAGATGGCGCCTGAGAGAAGGCAAATGCATGTGCATTTGCTCCAGCTGTGTACAATTCCTGTATGGTTTGACCATGCAGTTCCCATCATATGAAAGGATTGCAACCTACACAACTACTAGGTATTCGCTAAGGTGATTAACATTCTTCATACCTCGCAAGATCTTCTTTGCTCTGTTTCTACATTTTGGACACTATAGAAATGAATGCTGCCATGAAACAGGACTTCTCATTAAAGCATCAACAATTGTTTCCGCCAGTCTATGTATGTTTAGAATATCTCCTGTTACTTCTACGTCTTTATAGCATTTCTATTTCAAAACACTATTTTCAAACAATCTTATTATTTTAAGATTATTATTTTCAACAGAATTATGATTTGACATGTAATTTACTTTAAGCTCATCTAAAGACCTTAAGGATTTATAATTAGTAGATTGCATCCCTGTCATTGGAATTTATTATACAATACATAACATTTCAAAACAATCTCATTATAGTTACTTTATTATAATTAATAATAACTCCAAATTAATTAACCTGAAATTTCTTTGTTATCTCAAATAAATAAGTCATCAGTATCTTCCCAAATAACATGCAGTGATGCTTAGAACAGCTCATTTATGAAAATTTAATGTGAAGAAGGGTTTAACTCCTACAGTATTATCACTGGAAATTCTAGCTCTTTCTCTGCCCTTTTTCGTTATTTCTAAAACAGGTGAATATTGAAGAAAATCCTACAACTGCAAAGAAACGCTCCTCGGTACAAGTTAAATAGTTGTTTTACTTCCTCAAGGATTGCAATAATTCAGTCTGGCAGACAAGGATCAGAGACTACAAGCTGAGATTTAATCAGTGAGTTTACCAGAGAGCCATGCAACCAAGATACTGTAGTGCAGTCATGTATTTAATACAACCATTACATACTGCAACTGGTATCATATTGTGGAAACTTACGGCAGCTTATTTTCTTCCAAGTAAACCACTTGCTTCCCTTAACTTGTCATTAAATGTGGACTATCACTTCTGCCAGCAGGTCATCACAGTACAAAAAAACCCCAAAACGATAGAACCTTGGGAGTTTTTTGGAATGAAAATTGCTTACAGAAACTCATGATACCAAAAAAATGCCAGCTCACTTTCACAATTTAGTAGGCAACTATAATTTGCCCAATAGTATTACCACGTAGCTGAAACTTAAGCAACCACACAGTTCTGGGCTGTACATATCACGTTACTGAGGGCAGGCTGTCACACTACCATTACCTCTGGAGGAATTCTAAACACACACCAAAAACCAGAAGTCCTACTTTTATTTCTTCTCTTTTCTGGTATGTCACTAAATTAGTTCACTAGTTATCCTAAATTAATGACTTGAATTTTTTTTTCTGGAAAAAATACCAGACCTGCTGAATGACGTGAAGGAAAGAAGGTGAAGGAACAGGGGAAGGAGAAAAACAATAGAAAGAAGACAAAATATGAGGAAGAAAATGACTAAGACCTTCCTCTACTGACGCTAGTAAGCTTTTAAATATGGTCAGGATTAAAAAGAAGCTAATGTCAATGTAATTAATCTGCTGCACTCCTGCTCTCTACTTCATATGTCATCATATTTTGTCATACTATCCCTTACTTGTACTTACTTTGTGCTAGCATTGGTTGTTCTGTGTAGTCCCACAAAAAATCCCAAAAAAACCCCATTTACTAGTTTATGAAGCTATGAAATTGCACTATAAATAAGCTATGGTTACATGCATGTATGAAATCTGAACCACTACACCATAACTGCAAGTTTAAATTGATCTTCCATTTCTGAAAGATGCTGCTTTATAATTCTTCAAATAATTCTTCAGCCAGCTTGTTTAGCTCTTCTAAAGCAGGTAAGACCTGGAAACATTCATCAGTGTTTTGGAAAACATAAGAAATGCAACAAGCCCTTTCTCATCCAACTGTGCTTTGTGGTAGAAGTGTTTTTCTGTGATTAATAACTAAGATCTGTAAATCCATGTATATCTTACTCAAAATCTAAGTTGAGAGGTGAATAACCTGACTACATTATATTTGACTAGTACATAGAAACAAATCCATATAAGAGAGATATAATTTAGGAAAACCCATGTGCATTTCTCATAGACCTTACTACTCTTTCATCTTTTTTTTTAACTGAGTGGACTTAAAAGCAAAGGGCAACAGACTCATACATGAATACCAAGAAAAATATAAAAAGGAGGACAAGTCAAAGAAGTGTAGGTGATAAAGACATTTATGTGACATTATAAGGGATAACAGGAAAGATAATAATGGCTGATTCTTTGCCAGAGAAAGTTTAGAAAAAAATATTAAAGAGACTGCTAGAAAATGTATTAAAAAAAAAAAGGCTGAAATCAGATTTAGGAAACAAAACCAAACAAAGCAAACAAGAAACCCTCAACAAAACCAAATCAGAAACATGGCAGCAAGTTCCCATTCAAGTTAAAAGTACAAAGCAAAGAACTCAGAGAACAGTGGCTGAGATAAATTATCAAAATACTTTTGATAAGAACCACAGATTTTAGGTACCAATTCTGGACTGTATGAGTTCAGAACTCATACAGGCCTGTATCATTAATGAATGATGGGCTACCCAAGCTTAGGGAAATGGTAAGCAGTGAATGCATCATTGCAGGACATTTACAGACAATATTCTTCAGCCACACTCATTACCAATTGTCATAACTGCAGAGCTAGGAGCAGAAAAGGAAAACATCTTCTGTGCAAATAGAAGAGTGAATATTACAGTTTAATGGACTTCTAAAGAGTTTAACTTTTAATAATCTACACTGTAGTTAGTATTACAAGTTAAAAAAAAAAACCTTTTCACAGTTGTATCCTGAATATAAAAGGACTATATCACTCTTTGAAAACCACTTAATAGTTCTTCCTCAAATTACCTTAATGAAATAATAATTGAACAATTAAAACAAGAAAAGCAACAGGGTGTCTTGCTGCAGTGTAAACAAGTAGAAATGGCATAATTAATTTTCACATGTAAATAATAATCCACATAAATCATTTGAAGTTTCACTGTAAGTTATCTTTGACAGGAGTGAATCTTTAATATACTGCTATCTGATAGTTTTCAAACTCCAACTACTGGCTGAAATGATTAGTGCATATTAATATGCAATCAACCAAATTTATTTTTCCATAAATCCTTTCCTACAGACACATATACCATATAGACAATTACCTAACATCTGCAAAACCAGGACAGATATTTGTAAACACTGATGCACTATAAATTTTCATCAAATACAGTCTGCTTACTCAGTGTCATAATTAAATGGAAGAGATACTCCAGTACTCCACTGCAGTTACTAAATTTACCAACATAAATTACAAGAGTCCTTTTTTATTCAGTGAGTCAAAATATCTGCTTGCCAGTGTCTGTGATCACTGTATTAGCTAGAGTGTTAAAAAAGAGTTCTGTTGAATGCAGCCTTCAGGCCTTGGTGCTGGGAAACGTTACATACACTGTCAGAGTTACCACTGCTCTGCTTTTTCACAGCTCATTTGTTCTCCTCCCTTTGCACCCTAAACTGAACCAAAAAGGTGTCAGTGTTGCATGTTTAGCACTGTAATTTGAAAGAATTTGCAAAATAAAAACTCTACCCATTTCTTGGATTTTCATTCTAGAAAACTCAGTGTAAGTCCTCTTCAGAAACCACTCCGCATAAGCTACTTTCAGTTTTATCCATGGTTTCCATTATACCAGATACAGTCACAGGCTAAATGAAGTCCAGGGATGTGGAAATGAAGCTTCCTGTTCCCTGACCTCAGTTTGGCCACACTAGTTCCAAAATGTTCTGTTATTGCATTTGTCATTCAGATCCATCTGAAGGGATGGTTAGAAAGAGCAGTATCATATTTAAGAGCACATCTGTAAACCTTTTTCTTTTTTTTTTAACTCTCACCAGCCATCTCCAATATCAGTTCCATAAATATATTAAAAAATCAACTCAGGTTATGTTTTTACACCTGATGTCACAATTATGTGATGGATACATGACACATTTTCAAAGTACAGAGAAAAGGTAAGCTTCTCTTGAGGTCTCCATGTCACCTGAGCAATAAGAGGACACAAATAAGAGGTCAGGACAGACAGAATAAAACCTACAGTTACAGCTTTTTCAGCCAAAGAAACTATACATTCTTTAACAGTACTAAGAATCTACTAGTCTTAATTATTCCTGTCATAGAAACACCCAAATAAGAGGACAGGAATGATACCTGATAGGTTACATAATGAAAGCCCACAGCATGAAATCTGAATACAGACAGGTTCAGGGAACCAGAGACTGTGCTGGCCTTGGATCCCTCATGACAGATACAATGAAGCAGTCAGGCATTCCCACTCAAAACATGGCTGCAGAACTCTTGACATTCAAAAAATGTGTGAACCCTGTCCATCTCCTTGAACTAAAGCAGAATGAAAATTCAACAAATATTTTTCTAAATTCCAAGCAATCTGAGTAATACACAATATGAATTCTGAATTATTCACAACAAAGAAGTTGTAAAGATCTTGTATAAATGTCACTCATAGATCTATCTTGTAACTATATTTTTAACCTCTCTTGTGAAAAATTATGTCACTTCCATATCCTAGTGCTTAAGAATACAGTTCAGATATTCTCCATCTTCTATTCACACTCTTGATTTCTTTTTTTTCCAAGCACTAGAATAGCATTTTATGAATTTCATTCTTTTAATTTTTGATCTATTTATTCTAGTACTTAATTTCAAAATAACTCACACATTCTGAAAGCTTCAGTGTGGCAAATCATATGTTCACAATTTGGTGGTTTGTTTTTTTTTTATCATGAGTACTGAAATAGAACACTTTCAATGGTTTGTTTCCCTTTTATTTTCAAACAGCAAACACAAAATATTTTGACTCCACTATCAAACCTTCTGTTCATTTTGCAGTTATATAGTCTTTTACTCTAGTACATCAAAAATGCCATTCCAAATTAAAATATTTTCGATACCATTATTTCAATTCTTCATCAAAGTCATTTGCAAACCTTTGAAACATCATTTCAGCAAATTTACTGTTAGCCAAAGTTTTACCCATTTTCCTAGTTGGCTCTCATCCACAGAAGTGACGACTGTAATATCTATTTCATTATCCCACTGGGTAATGATGAGCAACAGAATTATTCTGAACAAGAGAACTTTGAACAGGTTCTGAGGGATGCAATACAATATGCTTTTCCAACCCAAGAGCCATACTACACCCTCCTTGGAAACACCCACTTTACTATTATCTGATTGTTGGTTTTTGAAACTTGCCTTAGGAAGCCTGGAATAGTATTACAAAAGTTAAGAAACAGAAAACTCCCTTCTTTTATAACTGTATGGCTTTTTCTCTGATCAGAGCAGGGAATCACCTTTTAAATTTTTTTTCCCCAGATATTTACAAACAGACTGTTTAATAGTCCACAGTCAATGCAGAATTTCTGTCACTTCTGTAAATCTGTCTCTGCTAAGGAAATTCACAAATAATTTCTAGTAAGTTCATCTCAGGGATATAGTAAACATGAACAAATACAATGATTTATTTACCAAACCATTAGTCAGATCCTTTTGCATTGTCTATGCAAACTAAAACCTTAAAACAGTTTCTCTGTGTGAACTAAATTGCTGTGCCCAGGTAGTTCTTCAAAGGATTCTTCAGTCTGCTCACATTCCAAATTGATGTTCAGTGTGGAAACCAACTACCCTAAACGCTGTCTATTTCACACACCACCAAGCTCTGTAAACACAGGGATGTGAATCACGAAAATAGTGTACAAAAAACTCTGCAGTTTAAGCAAACTGTCTTGCTTCAGTTACTAGAGAGATGATATAAATGTACCTTATGAGTCACCCACCCGAGACAAGCCAGGAGGTTAATCCTGAAGTTTGCATAAGAATTAGATTACCAAACAGAGCTTTGCAGATTGACAGCTGCACAAAGCCAGACAAGCAAAACCAAACCAATTTATTTAGCTACAATTGCAGCCAACACTGAAATAACCGTAGGTACTTAATGAGATTATAATCTGTGGGATGTGAGGGTGGGGAGCAGGGTGCAGGGAGGAAAGAAAAAGAAATTTTAAGATTGACTGAGATGCTTGAATGAAATCTATACTGCTTGCATGCTTTGTATGTACCTTGTCTGAATTCAGCTTTCCTAGGAATTTCTGCAAGATAGCACTTTGGCACAGGGAACGATGAAAACATTGGCCAAGGATATAGACCACTGCTCTAGAAACAGGACCAGAAATAAATTAATTTAGCAGAAAAATTAATAGCTTTTTCTCGATTAACACACAAAGGTTCAGTTCCCAGAATTACTGCCTATGCACCAAAATGATGCTAGATACTACAGTTTTCAATGAGATGTGCCATAACTAAAAAAAAGTACAGAAAATCCAAAAAGCATTTGAGAATATAATTTTTTATGGTGTATATAGCACTGACAGTTTTGATTTTACAGTTCCTTTTTTCAACCACAAAGGAAATTGCAAGTTTTATAGAAGTTATTAAAAAAAACCCCCACAACCTACTAAACTCTATTTCAAATTTTATACATTGATCTAGGTTTCTTTGTTGTGCTGACAGTAATCTGCATTTCATCTTTATGAGACTGACAGCCAGTGAGAAGAAGAACATTTAAAGAAGTTGTTTAACAAACATTGTTAGAACATCAATGCAAGCTCCAGGTATTAGATATTGCATATGAAAACCCAAGCATGGGAAAAATATCAAATAAAATTAAGCTAAATGGAAAGCTAGTAAAGAAAACACAGAAAAAGAAAATTAAAAAAAACCCCAACAAATTGTATTCACTTAAAAGTAACATTAAAATGGAGCATAAACATGTCGTCTGAATGTAGCATGTTCTAAGTACATGACAATCCCCAGATACTGGGAACAATGTATTTTCCCAGTACATCACTTCTTTAAAATGTTAGCACTTTATAAAGCTAAAGGTGGTCTGGTATTTCTTAACGCTAAATAATTTTGCACATGCCAAATTATCAGCAAAAATATTCAGATAATGAAGACAGAAGTTAAAGAAAGAGAAACTGGTAAACTTTACATCCTAACCTTATCTAATTCTCTCAAAGGCAAAATCCTTTCCTGTGGGCCTCCAATCAGATTTATCCTTACAAGAACATGGTTTCTCTCCACTGACAGGCCATCAATTATAAAAATTCTGTGGGAAAAAACCAAACAAAACACAAAAAACCTTCAAAAATTAGAATGGCTTTGATTTACTGTTTAATTCAGAAAACTTTAATAAGCAAGAATATTTTGAGAAACACATTGGAGTTAAAACACAACCTGGAATACACATAGGCATAAATAAACAGAAACATGAAACATTTTGAGATGTCTCCAAGCATTATTCTAACTTTGTGCTTCCCTACCTACTACTGATTAGAAACATTTGTGCAATTACTGGACTCAAAAGAGTAGAAAATTTCACAAGTTTTGTTATGTCACATAAAAATTATATAGTTAGGGCAGTGACAGTAAATGGACCATCAAAATTTGCTCCTTATTTGCCCTACAGGTATACTTCTGCTGTCACAAATAAGCAGAGTTATTCATTATTTGAAACACAGCCAACTTGCTGTGAAGTCACTGTGCAGCCCAAGGTACAGAATTTTTGAAAGCAGTAAAATCCAGTTCTTATTCACCAAGTTTCTTAATAAAATTTTTGCCTTAGTAGGGAAATAGCAGGTTTCATCCTCAAATAGTAAATAACTATCAACTTCACCCATACTGTTTGACTTACATTTTGTAATGGTCCCATATAACAAACAGTAAGAAGAAAATACTTAAAACACAGCATACTGTGAGAAGGAAAAAATGTCTGTAACAAAATGACTGTCTGCTTCTATTCCGAAAATACTTTTTTTCCTTTTTGAAAGGATGCACTGTGCAATTTTATTTAGAAGTCACAGAAGCTGGAGAGTCAACTAAGCTACAAATAAATTGTTGGAGAGTTGACAAAGCTACAACCCAAACAATAACAACAAGAACATGCCCCCACAAAAACCCCAAAGTACTGATGATGCCTTTACTTCATGAACATTAAAACAATACCCTGATTTTATATTAAATACATAACATTAAAAACAATATAAAAGGCATATTTACATCCAGAAGTTTTGAACATTTTTTGTTTAAAAAACAACTAAAGAATAATATAAATAAAAAGTAGAAAAAATATTTTTGGGGGTTGAACACGGGAGAAAAAGAAGGCTATTGTATCTTTTCATAATTTAAAACGGCTGACAAACCTGCATGTAAGGAAACTTACTGACATTAGAAGTCAACTTAAGTGAAAGCATTTGTATGTTTAAAGCCACTAAGGCATTAATGTATTTGTTCTCAGAAGAAGAGTCTGATAGTTAAAGTAACATTTACACCAGTCACTTCTTACCGCAGTCCTTCTGAAGTTTCTGTGACATTTTCCTCCTGAGCAGTTAGTAAAACTTGTGACACTTTGTACTGAGTCTCCAGGAGTAACAGGGTATTGAGCTCACAGCACAGCACATTTAACAGCCTGCAGCAGGACACATTGGAGTGGTAGCACATCAGTCAGGGGTCCAGTAATGCACAGTAAGACAAGGGTGAACATGTTTATGACATCTTGAATGGAAAGGGAGGGGAGAAAAAAAACAATTAAAAAACCCACTTGAAGTGTCTGAAAAAAAACCCAGACATAACTGGGTCAGGAACACTCTTTTATATCGTTTTTAGCCACTCAAGTGGCACAACCTTAAGCAAACTGGGAATGGCTCCCAACAGATTCTTTTGTGTGCACTGAAAAGCCAGAGAAAACACCCACTGGTCAGCTCAGTCTGCTTTTGAGTTACATCACAGTATAACAAAAATGACGCAGGCTTAGCAGGACATTCCATGTGAAATGTAAGGAAATATACAATAATAGACTGGTAAGGCAACGCAGAATCAGGTTGCCTGAAGGAGGAGGAAGGCGGGGAGGTAAAAAGAACCTCTTTCCTTTAGAAAATGGGCTTTTTAGCCCTTCTGTATAATCAAATTTAACACAGTTCTAAAGAAATAAAAGATTTAACATGCAACATAACCAACAAATCTGCTGGGTTGGTTTTTTTTCCGAGAAACACAAATGGTAAATGAAATTAATAATAAAAAGTGCACAAGACAGTACATGATATACAATTTTTTTTCATAACTTTAGGGCAAATTAACAGGATAAGTACTCCAATATATTTTCATATAAATCTGAAGCAATCCAAATCATATTACTTTTTCTTTTAATTAATCAATTCCTTCTAAAGCCGCAACAAAATAATTTCATTGAGGGCTTCCAGTTCAAGGAAAACAATGTAACTAAACATTCTTGTTACTGGTTTTATTTCCTGTTTTAACACAGTCATAAAATGCAACATAAATTAAGTCTGATCAGGATTATATTTTGCATTCATGTAAGACTTGATATGAACTAGAAAATACACTGTTTTAAATTCATAGTCTGTTAGTCAAAGCTTATTTTCTTCCCTGTAATTCCCAATATGCTTCTACTGACAATAGCAAAAATTCATAATCCATTCTCTCAATAATTTAACACGTGCAAATTCATACAGTTGTGGCCAAGGATTAAACAGTCAAATGAAAATATGTCTCTTTAGGTTTTTTTCCGTTGCTTTTTAATACAACTCGATCTGTTCAGCTCCAGTATTCTTCAGGTTTTATTTCTTTTACATTAACTATTTTGTGACATCAATTTGTTCTCAGTACTTTTCTAAATCACAGAAGAAATGACAGTTGAACTATAATTTATTATTATTATTATT
>VYZT01045004.1:0-42833 GCA_013400735.1 Pomatostomus ruficeps
ATCCATGAAACTCTTGAGGATGAGTCTCCATGGCTAACCTTGGAGCAAAGATATTAGTTCTTACATCCCCTGGGGTTTTGGAGGTTCCCAGTTCTGCTGCAGGGATCGTTCACCTCCTCCTGAAGCCACTGCCCCAGCACTGCATCATGCTGGAAGGCAAACTCAGGCTGATTTTCACAGTGGCAAAGTTTTGAAGAAGGGAAAAAGAGGCTGGGAACTGCTGGGAAGTGTTAATCAGCTGTGAGATTTACCAAAACCACCCAGGATTTCAGCTCGATCACGTTATCCTCAAACAACCAAGCGGGGATGTCAACTTCAATACCACATGTCCCCAAGTCTCAGTACCAAAGTGACATTTGGAATTTGGGTATCTAGACCTAAAAAAAGAGCATTTCTCCTTCACACACCCCCACTACTCCTATGAATCTCAGTATCTGTCTCATAGACAATATTAGATCAATGGTTGGACTCAAAAATCTGAGAGGACTTTTCCAATCTTAATTATTCTATGATTCTATGATTCTAAACATGAGTTCTATCCAAGATGCCTCAGAGCCCAGAGATTTGTTTCAAGCTAAATCCCAGCTGTGACCCACAATCTCACATCAGGATATACTTCACATGAAAATGTGGATCACACTGGAAGCCAGTTGTGCAATAGCGGGTGGAGGGAAAGCTAAGAACAAATCTGCTCTGTTCAGGTGGCGATCATGAGCCTTACCAGTCCACCAGGATAAAGAGCAGAGGAAATCCTTAATCAGGAGCTAAATGCAAAGGATCTGATTTTAACTCACGTCGTGGAGGTTGGCCAGAGCATGTGAGCATTTCTGAAGTCAGAGGTGCTGAATGGAGAATCAGTTTCTGCTCTTGTCAGCACTTTGGGCTGTGTGTGGTTTCCCCATTTCTGTTAGCTCCGGGCATTTTGGAAATTATATTCCTCCTGCAAGGCACAGTGGGAAGGGCTGACAAGGTGGCTTAAAATATTGAATAACGAGGATAATTAATCGAGGGTCTCTTGCAGAATTTCTGATTGGTGTTGGGGTTTTATTTTGGTTTCTTTTTTTTTGGTCTCAGGGCAATGAGCAGCCTCCAGCAGGCCTCTGGCGGCAACGTGGGTGCTCACGGTTTTCAGGTCAGAGTACTTGACCTCAAGCCTGCTGTCTCTTCAGGTTGGATTGCTTCAAACTGAGAAGGTTTTTAATTGGGAGGCAATCTGAAGGTTGCCTTGTGCTGAGGTTATTGCACTGAGGGGTGGGAGATGGTCCCTGGCTGAACAGATGTGTAGAGTAAGAGGATGAGGTGAGAAGTAAAGGTTATACAGCCTTTCAGTCCTCAACACCTCTGAGTCTCTAACTGGAGCAAACTCAAGGCTTCCTAGGAAAAAGGACAAAAAAATATTTTTTAGGGTGTCCAGCAACAAGCCATCCTAAAGCCATCCAGTTCATCCTGAGCCGCCGTCACCAGTGACCTCACCCCGTACCTGCTTCAAGATGCTGAGCCCTGCTTGTACATCTGAGGGGCTGCAGGCAGTGACTGTTTCCTTGGCATGCAAGGACTAAGCACACAGCACATGCACACTTTTAATTTTAAAGGACAATCACAGAATCACAGAATGATTTGGTTTGGAAGGGACCATAAAAATCATCCAGCTCCAACCTCCCTGCTATGGCAGGGACATCTTCCACAAGAAGGGAGAAATCATCAAAATGGCAAGGACAAATAAAACACTTTGAGGAGCAGAACTCAGCCTTCCTCTTCTCCTGGTGTTGTTTAGTAACTTCAGGTTACATTTTGGGCTGCTGCTCAGGAAATTCAACTAACCCTGGTAGGAAAAACGGTGAAGCGTAGCTGCAAGATAAATAAATTATTCAAGGACCAAGCACTCCTTTAGGCATTTTACCCCTTGGGGCTGAAAACACTTGAACAGTCTCATGTCACTTGCATATGATATTACTGCTTTTCCCAAAACACTTTTCCTTCCTCAGAGAAAACAATTTTAATTAATTCTCTGAAAAACATTTCTGCCAAGTCTAACTGGTCGAGTGTATTCATCAAATTCCAGCAGCACTCAGCCTGTGTCTTATAAGACTTGTCCTGACTGATTTTTACTCTTTTTGCACTGGTTGTAAAGAGATGGATTCAAAGGCATTCCTTCTCATGCAGGTCCAGATTGAAGCACATGTTTAACATAAAGACCGTAGTGATGCATTTTGCTGAATTGGGACCTTTTATAGGACAGATGAATCGAGCCTTTTTTTGTCATTCTGTTTTTGAGTAAACATTTCTGTAGTGTAACATTAATTATGGATTCTCCACCTTGATTCAGTATCGCGTTTAGGCTGCTATTCCCTGTTAAATCATCTTCCTTGACATGTGAAATTCAGGCTGCCTTTGTTAGATTAAAGTCTTTTTATCTGACCTGCCTTTAAGCTTCATCTACTTAGTCATATCACTGGGTAGGTAACAGAAAATTGCCAATATGTCACCCAGTGGGTAAATCAATTCATGAAAGGAGGCCTAGTGCTTTTAGATTGACTGCAGAATGGCTCTTTTCTTTTTTTCCAAGCATATCTTCCTCAGCACACCTGGGTATTCCTCCTGAGGGCTCAGGAAAAAAGTTTGAATTGCCTTGTTCTTTATTAGCTACATCCCGTCTCCTTTATATTACAGGTGAAGATGATTTGCTCCACAGCGCGGTGTATTCCTGAGAGAGGGACTGAAAGGAAAAGGGCAAATTATCCTCCCAGTGATGTGGAAAGCAGGAAAAGAGCTGGCAGGAAAATTATCACTCCTAAAAATCTGGGATGTTCTCTGCATCGGCTTGAGAGGCAGCACCCTCTTGAGAGGGTGAGCACGGGGCACAGGTGAACCCTTGTTGGAGAAATAAGACCAAAAGTCTCTTAAGAGACAAGATTTCTTGAGTGCTGATTCCAGGAGTTTTTAGCACAAAAAGGCTCTTATTTTCAGAAAGCCCCCAGAACCACCCATCCAGGGATATGAATTGGTTGGTGAAGTGCTGGAAATAAAGGGAGCATTTCTTATCTGTCCATTGCAAAGTGTGCCAAACCTCTAAGGGCTCCATGGGATGGGACTCAAGAGAGCAGGGTGGAGTTGGATGTTTTCCTTTGACAGCAACAGGTTTTGTATGAGAATATTTGGGGAAACTGAGGCAAGAGTGTGCATCTAATGTCTTGATCTTTTCTTTTAACCTTTGTACATCACTTATGCCTTACAAAATAGAGTGATTGTTTGAATCACAGAACGGTTTGGGTTGGAAGGTACTTTGAGGATCATCTGGTTCCAGCCTCCTGCCATGGACAGGGACACCTTCCACTATCCCAGGTTGCTCAGGACTCCATCCAGCCTGGCCTTGAACACTTCCAGGGCTGGAGCATCCACAACTTCCCTGGGCAACCTGGGCCAGGGCCTCACCACCCTCACAGTGAAGAATTTCTTCCCAATATCTGATCTAAACCTGACCTTTTTTGGTTTAAAGCAACTGAGACTGTTTGAGAGCTCTCCCTGTGACAGCTGTTGATTGCTGATTTTACCTCCACTGAACAAGGGGCTGCCAAAGGTTGGTGTTTTGGGAAATCTTGGCTTCATCTTCTTGAGGTGACACTAAACAACTGAACTGAACTGAACAACTGAACTGAAGGGTTTTGGTTCTCCCCAGCAGGGCTGAAAACAGCAAACTCACTGTATTTAGAGTAGGAGGCATCAATCCAAGGGTGTCCAAGATACAAGAGGCACAACAAATCCTCCTGGAGAGTTTTACAGCAGAGAACGAGCTTTAGCAGAACCACACACGTGTACTTTAGTGTGATGTGATGGGTGGAAGGAAGAAGAAGAGATAAGATTCGTGATCTCCCTGGTCCCTCCAATCTGCCACAATACAGTCCAAAGAACAAAACACTGGGAGGCTCAGTTTTCCCAGGCTACATCTGGACTCTGGAAACAGAAATCCTGAGCCAGTGGAGATATTTCTGCCAAAAAATGTTTAGCAGTAACAAATTGAATTCTCAGTTTCAGAAGACTTTAATTTTTTACACTATTTAAAAATATTGCTTGTATATGTACATGGATTTAATTTTTAATTTTTAAAGGGAAAGGAGGTCTTCTCCTACCTTAGAATTTAAAAAAAAAAAATTGCCAGAAACAGACAAAACACCTTTTTGGCTAAAACCTCAAAATTTTTGAATAATTACCTCAGATTCTGATCTAACGTTTCTGGCAAATGTTTTGAAAACGCAAAGCAGTATATTCCTGGTACTGTGATCTACATGTCTGTCACAGACAAGAAATATAACATTTTTAAAATTCTTCTTCAGAAAGATTTTTGGGGACTGTGACCCTTGTTGTCTCCCCTAAAGTGGAAATCAGGAATAGCTCATTAAAATCGGTGCATTTTTTTTTTCAGTGTAAGTGGAAGAAAAATCAAACTGCATGTATCTGATATACATTAACTTAAAGTCTGCTATTAAACCACAAGTCGTGAAAGACTATGGGAAATCTGAACCCCTGCTGATTTTTGCTAATTCTATAAAGAGTGTATTTAATTTCCTCAGGAAAACAAGGCAAATCTTCCCTTGAGGGCATATACATTTTTGAATGGGCTACAAGTGAGTCCCTAAGGGCTCAGTTATCACTGATCACAGTTTGGTCTGTTGGATATTGCTAAGGGAAATTTAGTGTGATTGTCTGTGATCACTGGCATGTGCTCATTCCCATTAGGAGACCTATTCAGCCCACTGACATTTGGTTCCTAGGAGAATAGGGTAGCTTGTGAGTTTGCAGGATTTTTTTTTTTCTTTCCCTTTCCACTCCTTTCCTCCCTCCCTCCCTGTGGCTTTTTTCAGGCAGAGGAGCAGATGTTCAAGATCAGAAAAAAGCTTGTCCAGGGAACTGTCCCACTGGGCAGGCAGAGCTGTATTCTAAGAAAACGCTACATAACCCAACCATAACCAATAGAGAAAATTAACCAAACTCTTCCAGTTTGGTTAATTTTCTCTATTACTCTGTTCTAGGCAATTGTAGGGGTGACACAGGAAAGCAATAATATCATCTCCAGATGCATCTGTTGTGCAGAGAAATGAGCTTTAGAGACTTCTCTCTAAACCACAGGTGCTTTCAGGGGGTCACAGGTTTGGCCCCAAAACTTCCAGTGGCTGCAGGACTGGGTGTGCTGCGGTGTTGCCGTTATCACTCTAACTTGCCTTTATAGGGCATTCCCAAACATTTCTCTCTCTCTCGGAGATTTGCAGTCTCAAGAGCTGGTCTCACTGACAACACAGATTAGAGCCAATGCAGACATGCAGTGGGAACTGGTAGTGGCATTTGTGTGGTTGGTGACAGGAGATATAGAACAAGCTATAGATGTGGGAGAGGTGAAATACAGATATATGTCACTGTCCGAGCACTCAGTCCTTTGGATGCAAGTAGGAAACAACAGCTGGTATTCCACAGTCTCCTGAACGACAGGCTACACATTCACACAGGTGTCTTCTGGGTATAAAATAACAAATTTGCTTTGTTATCTTCAGAATTTGGATCCAGATTTCACTGCAGCATCCTTTTCTCTGGGGTTAGTGAAGCACAGGTAGGCATAGCTGCTCTTTTGTCACGATGTGTAGAACTACAGGATATGATTGGGGCAAACATCCTCTAATAGACCCAGCATAAAGCTCCAAGACTTATATAGCAGGGAAAAAAGGAAAAAGAAAAAAAAAAAAAAAAAAGAAAAAAGCCAGGCAATTTAAGTTTTGGTAAAACCACCAAAATCATCAAACAATCTCTCTTCATTCTTTGTATAACCTTCTGGCTCTTGCTTAGTATTAGACCCAAAGGGACCCATATTTTTTTCTCCACTCCTACTTCACTAGTTTTAACGATTTAGCCATTTCTTTCAATGAAAGAGACCGAGTTGTGGAAGCCAAAACCAATGTGGCTAATCCTTGCCTCGGGTAGACTTGCCAGATCCCAGCACTTTGCCTAAAGACTTTCTCCGTTAGGGCAGACTGCAGAGCAACTTGTTTTCTTCTTGCATGTGCGTCAGCGAGAACCTTAGGGCTGGTCTCCAGAAAGGGTGGGGAAACAATCCAGGTGTGAAAATGCACGCATGTAGGTGCTTGCAATTAAACTCTAACCACAGTTGCAGACAGATTTTTTTTTTCCTCCCAGCTGTAGCTTTGCCATTAGCTGGTTTCAATCCTGCATTTGAGTGCTGCTGAATTTCCAGCATTGATTTAGGTGCTGTTTTGCTGGACATTTTGTCCAGTAAGCAAAGAAACACAATTGTTTCTCACCCAAATGCAGCCGGATGTTCACATTGGCCTTTGCTCCTTGTGGAGGCCATGGCAGCCTGACACCATCCATCCATCCATCCCCTGGAATTTGGTATGACTTGGTTTTGTTCCCGAAAATATTTAGACCAGATTTGATGTTGAGGCTTTCCTTCTACATGTATGCCTTTTTTCTCCCCTCTCCTTTTTCTTCTTTAATCCTGTGCTTGACAAAGTTTGGGTAATACAGCTGAAATGAAAGAATAAGCTGGGAAAAAAACCCCAAAACCAAAACAACTTTAACCATTAAATGTTTTGGTGGCTGAAAGAGGAATCAGCTATAACCCAAATGAAAGGTGAAAGACTTGCTGCTGTAGTAAAGTCCAACTCAGTTAAGAGTTTTAGGTCTTTAATAATGGCCGAAACTACTGAGGCAAGGGAAAAAATGCAAATGGAGAACTACAGCTGCTTGGTCTGCTCTATCATTCCAGGAAAATTTGTCTGAGCCTTTTGGAATTAGAGGAAGACACAGATCTTTGCTCTTGTGAGTGATGTAGCTTGGCTTGCCATGGTTTAACACATACCCGAGACAGATGGGAAAAGGTGACGATGCCATTAAAGTCCAAAGACAAAGTGCTGTGGAGAAGGATTAGGAGAAACCTCTAGAGAAGAGTCCAGGATATTTCTGCAGTGGTTTTCTCCTTATCTTCAGCATCCTGAAACAGGAGGATGCCCACTTCAAGTTCAAGACAAATATGTGATCCCAGTTTCTGCATGCTTCTTTGATATATCATGAAACATCCTGAAGTTTAATTTGTGAGAGCTCACAACGTCTCTGCAGGTCATTGGGAGAAAGGTCCTGTCTGCAAACACTAAAAATTTTCTATCTGGAAGAGAACATCACTGTAAGAACAGAGACACATTCCTTAAACTTAATGTGGTTTTCCAGTGGGATCGCTTCTCATCTTCAGAGTATCACCTGTTGCATAAATACATCGCTACAAAGGTAACAACTAGGAATAAGCTTTTTTTAAAAAATCCTTATATTCCCAAAGGCAAAATAGTTCTGTGGTGTGAAGATATGACTCTCACCTGACACAGTGCCATTAGTTCAGCTGGAGAGAATTGCCTGTGGGCAAACATCAAACCTTGATGGATTATGTTATGTTTTTTTCCACACAGGTGTCTCTGAGTAACTTTTTGTAAATCTTTGGAGATGAAAAATCAGGGAATAACTTAATCATGCTGTGTTATTAAAAAGATTTACCGAGCAGCACCCAGTGGATTAATTGGGTGGTCCTAAAAGACTCTAAATTTTTGAGGTTTGCCGTGGTTGTAAAACCTCTCTTTGCATGGTGGTTTTACATGGAGGGATTTCTTTTTCTTCTCCCTCTATTCCACCAGTGTGGGGGTGATAACACTGCAAAGACGGACTTGTTGTTGGTGACTTATAACAATTTTAAATTACTGGTAACTATCACATACTACATGCTACTACAAACAAAACTGATCTGTGCAGTGTGTTGAAAAATGGGACGGGGCTAATTAGGAGACAGTGAGAATTATATCAACCCTATATGACTGTCATAAGCAAAACCATGGGGCAGCCCAGGGAATGGTTAGAAAAAGAGTATCATGGTCTCAACGTTGCCTGAAGGGGAAGTCTCGTAAAGCTTCACTATAAAATTTATCTGACAGATTTCCAGGCAGTAATTATAACTCTGATTTATATGTGTTTAATATCACTCATGCTAGATTTTTTTTTCCTCAAAAGGCTCTTGGAAGATTTCTGTTGTACAGTCATTCTTTCTTTCTTGAAAATGAAGCTGTGGTGTCACATCACTTTCTCAGCATTCACATTAGACGAGGTTTTGGGTTTGTTGTGTAATTTTTAAAAAAATTTTCAAAGCATATTACAAATCATCCTCAAGCATCAGCTCTCCAGTTTTCCTGTCCAATGTGCACTAGAACAGGCTGACAAGGGAAGGGGCTGAGTCACCATCCCTGGAGGTATTTAAAAGCTGTGTAGATGTGGCACTTGAGGACGTGGTTTAGTGGTGGGCTTGGCAGTGCTGAAACAACAGATGGATTTGATGATCTTAGAGGTCTTTTCCAGCCTAAATGAGTCTATGCCTGTACAAGACATTTAAACCCTTCTTTTCTGTAGTGAGACATATGAAGAGTCATGAATCTGACAGCACTCAGAAAGAGATCTGTGAAAAATCACCCAGTGCATTTAGCCCAGGTTTCTTGAGATTTAATGTCAGGTTGTGCTGAGCACCGAGACTGCCAGGCCATGAGGGAGGGGAGGGCTGTGCAATTCAGCAATCTGGCTTCCAGCAGGGCTCAGCTTGGGATCCCAGTCATCTTCCAAGTGTGGGTTAGAATTTTGGTGTCCTTGCAAGCCCCTGGGCATGTGCAGCTGAGGTGGCCACCGACTGTTTCAGCACGCAGAGCTCTAGGGCAGGAGAGGAGATGCAATCTGAGGATGCAAATGAGTGACTGGTAAAGCCTGGGAATGAGGTGGGAACACCTCAGTGATTCTCAATTTCAGTGGCACAGGCTTGCAGATGCCACTCACAGGGTAAGGTGAGGGCTGTAGAGGGAGCGAGACACTGTCAGCGTGCATCTTCTGTGGCGTCTAAAGCAGCAGCACAGAAATGCCACTGACTAACTCACCTTGCAGGAACCCAGGGTCCTGAATCCTGGGCTAGGATGTCTCCAGGATTCTCAGAAACAGAACAGGCTGATTACCAGGACTCAAAGAGCTGTAGTCACCAGATTTGACATTCATGAGAGCATTAAAGGGTTTTGAAGGGGGTTTAGACACAAGAGGGGAACAGAGAGATCTCCACATTTCAGCCAGCTCTGTTTGCTGTTGGATATCTGGCTTCACATCTGGGCTCCTGGATTCCTGGGCTTTTTTTGGTGACAACCAGAGTTCCAGATAGTAATGTGAAGTTTCCTGGGTTTTGGACTTCCTGGGAAAGGTTTGCAGGTTACTTCTCTCTTTCCATGAGAATACTGACGATCTTTAGGCAAACCAAGAAAATTGTTATGTGTGGACCTAAGAACAAAGCTGAGTAAGGTTGCTATCCTTTGTGATTAATGTTAATCTTGGTGGAGGTTGCCCTAATGACCAATCCCTGACATTATTTTAAGGCTTTTGAAGCAGTTTTCAAGGCAGAAGCTCTCCTTGGAGTGCATTATTATTCTCAGATATAGATGAGACTTTATCAACTTGTTACTATAATTTTGATGGGTTTTAGCCTACAACCCTCTAAATTAAAATAGGAAAGTGCAACTGTCCCCATCAACAAGTGGTGACATGAAAAGAGACAGAAGGACTCTTCCTGGCCAAAGGATCTCATGTTAGACCAAATTTAATCATATTGCTGTCCATGAAATAGGAAATTTCCTGGTAAAGCTAGATGAAGTTTGTACGTTAAAAATATCCTCAGAAACTCCAGCAAATGCTAAATAAACTTTTGCTGCTTCCAGTTTTTGGAAAAATCAGTCTGGTAAATGGAAGGATGCTCAAACACCTCTGCTCTGTTTGGTATTCTCACTTGCACTGAGGTCAGGCTCCATGGAAATATCAGGGATAGGGCTCTCACCCACACATGGCAGCTGCTTGAAACCGTATAGCTGAGGTCAGTATTGTTTTCATACCCCCCCAGCCTCCCCCATTTATGGATTTACCAGTAAGAAGTTTAAATAGTTTGTGAAGCAGCTCCTGAATTAGTACACCATTAGGCCCAATGGAAACCATAATAATAATAAATTGTTAATCAGCCTGGTATATTAAAATAAACTTAAATCGTGCATTTCAATGTTGACATGCATGCTACAACTGCTCATGCTCTGCTTCAGACTCTCCTGCTGAGGAGCAGCAATCTTGGAAGAGGGACAGTACGGAGAGAGGGGAATTTCAGAAACTCACCAGCTAATTTTAATCCACGCTGCAGGAGAGTCAGAGCTCGTGTAACTTTGAGGCCAGGCTGTTGCAGCTGAGCTGAGCCTCTGTCTCAATGATTTTGCATTCATGTTGCCAGCAGACTTTATTTTGCACTGGCGAAACACCAGGTCTTTCCGTAGTAAAACCACCCCGTGACATTGCTTCTGGAAGACAACCACAAAACCTAATCCCTTAATCCCACTTGAGAAAGCTGTTTTAAATGGGAAGCAGAGTTGTGTTCGCTTCCATGCTCACATGACTGATTCTGATCTCAGTTCTGCCAGCACAAATTGAAACACACACTCTAACATGGCAAAATTTGCTCTCGATCTGGCCTAGATACTGCAATTCCCATCTGTGCATAAGGTGGCTCCACGCTGCCCTGATAGATGCATCAAAGGCACGAGAGACAATCTGCATCCCGTTATTGGCAAAAGTATGAAATTAATTGGGAGTTATAATTTTAAAAACCTCTTTTTTTCATTTTTTTTTCTTTTATTTTCCACTAAAATCAAAGAGAGGTGAGGCCATGTACCTGCAGCGTTACAGACTCAGGTACAGGATCATAGTGGACTGGCTTTAAGATGAAAAAGAGTAAGTATAGATAAAATATTGGAAAGAAATTCTTTATTGTGAGGGTGTTGAGACCCTGGCACAGGCTGACTAGAGAAGCTATGGCTGCCCCATGCCTGGAAGTGTCCAAGGCCAGGCTGGGTGGGACTTGGAGCACCCCGGGACAGTGAAATGTGTCCCTGCCCATTACACTGATGTTGGAACTAGAGAATCTTTAAGGTCCCCTCCAACCAAGCCATTCTGTAATTCTTTGACCATGTCTGTTTTCTTAGATTTTTAACACGTCCTAATTTGTAAACCCTTCTCAGATGGATATTTTCTAACCTTTTTTTCCTAATCAATGTTCTATATTGTATAAACTTTTTGAAAACTTCCATTTTGCTCCACAACAGCAATGCAGAGATCAGGAACCATGACTCTTTTACAAGCTGTGCAAAGTGGTGGTTCCAGACTGTTTGCCCTGCAATGGAGCACATCACTGGTTCAAGAAAAAGATTTTGAATGTCTGGATCACATGCCAGGATAGTACAGGAAAAAAACCGATATAATTTTTGAAAATTAAAGGCAAATAAAGAATAATCAAAATCCCACTCTCTTTGTGTCAGGAATAAACAAAATCTTTGCATTCCATCTCACCACTTTGGCATATGTGTCATTCATGGGGTAGATTTCCCTCCTACTCCCTGTGCTTTTTCCATCCTGTGCAAAGGGCTCGTGTTGCTCACTGTGTGCCTTGGGTCTCATGGAAAGGCAGAGAAAACCAGAGACTCTCCAGGGAGAATCAGGAAATGTCTGCTGTGGTTCATAATGGCTTCACCAAACCAGCGATGACATTTAAATAGTGTTTATAAAGTGTATTTAAGTCCTCGGGTGAAGTGAAAAGACATTATCATTAATATATTAATATCCTGTGGCTTCTTATGGGGCTGTGTTATTTTAATCTTGAATAGAAGTGGTTTATAATAGTTTTTCCAGAAATAATCCTCTTTTTCTTTTTTCTCCCCCACCTCTGGAACTGACACTTTTTTCTAAACAGCCTCCAGCTGTCGTCGTTGCAACTTGGTGCTGACATTGCCAGGGACATAGCAGGACTCCAAGAATGGGAATTCTTGATCTCAGGAAGGAAATAAGAGCTCACACCTTACTTCCAGCAAGATATGCTTGGTTTATTCTATTTATTGCTTCAATTCCATTGTGTTGGATTAATTTCACTTTATTCTGTTCATCAAAATTGATGAAATACGCATCTCCTGATAGCGACTGGAAATCGTTTTCACCTAATTTGAAGTCATGTCTTAGATTAGGAAAAATCCTTCCCTTTCAAAGTATCTTTTTAAAAGCAGATAGATTCAAACTTAACAGTTTTAAAAAGAAGTTATTATTTGGATTAGTGATGCAAAATGATTTCATAACTGTTTTCCACAAGGCAAAACACACAGTGCCATGGAAAACAGCACTTATTAACAGTAAGGGCCAGATCTGATCAAACAGAAGGCAGGGGAATGCTGGGACTAAACTGGAAGCAATCCCAACACTTGGTGATGCAACCCAGCACAGCATCAGATTGCTCGAAATGGGATGAAACTCACTGGGTCACGCTGCCTCCTTGAGACTGCTGGGGCTTTTCCTCGGGAAATGATGTTTTGACCTCTTTATATGTGCTAAAATATAGGTCTTGCACTACTGCTTTTGTCAGAGTCTTTACAAAGTGATTTCAGTATGAAGGAAGGGTTGCTAACACAGGTCTGCTCCAGGACGGCAAATGTGGAACTTTTCCTCCTCAGTAATCCCTCATTTTATCCAGCAGTGGTTGCGAGGTGAAACAATGTTCTGCAGGTTTCTGTCTGCAGTATTTAGCCCTGATAAAAGTAGTATCAGCACAGAATCACACATTCAGACTTGTAGATTCACTTATGAATTTTGCTGTCCACAGATGGTAATTTTAGTTACATTAATTATCCCAAATCCATGCTGGGACTGTTGGGTTCCATCCTGTCCTGTTCTATCCTATCTTAGCCTAGCCTAGCCTATCCTATCCCACTTCCCATGCAGTAGGAAACTCCTGAAATTTTATTACTGTTCTTCATCTCTGGCAGACAACTGAAACTTCTTAGCCTGGTTTTGTAAGGAAATGACACAGTGAAAATTAAAAGCTCTCAAAATTAACCCTTTGCAATAACTTTCCGTGCTAATAATTTTCAAGGAATGTCAAATGTGATGTTGGAAATCATGTGACCAGGCAAGGGCAGATTTGTGGGGGCGAAAAGAAAAAGCGGGCAAAAATCTGGGCAATTTTTTTTCATTGATAAATGAATTTATAAAATCAGGAAGGGTATTTGTAAAAATTGTTAGTACTCATACTTTTTATTTCCATGTTTTTTGCATGATTTTATCAGAAGTGGTAAACAGCTTTTGTTTTAATTATTATTTTGTACTTGTGCTCTTGAAATTTGACCTATGACACAAAAAACTTTTTTTCTGTTAGTAAATTATCAAGTAATATTTTAGAATCAGTTTTTATTGCAGGTAGTATATAATATTAATTAAAATATCCACATGAAATGTAAGAACCAAAGCTACATCTCTTAATTCTGCAGAAGGGTATATATGCTATCTTCTCTAAAAATTATACTTTGCTTCTTATTTTCATGATTTTATTTTTTCAACTTATTTAACCTGGCCTGTAAAATACTATGGCATGAAACCAACCATCTCTCAATATTGCATAAAAAGTAGAAAAAGCATGTGTGCTTATGCTATGTGTACAAACCTGCTATTTGTTGTCACATTAAATAGTGAAAATTTGAATTTTTTTAGAAGGGTAAATATAATAAACACACATATACATCCATATGCAGTTCAGTAATTTCCCAAGATTTCTAAGTGTGAGAACTTAAGATGTAGATTAATAAATGTGTATTTAAATATTTAAACACAGGAGTTCTTTTCAGAAGTGCTGAGAATATTACATTTCCCAGGTATGATTGTGCTTGCTCCTAACTTTGGGAAACCAAGTCCTTCATTAAGACAATTAAAGTATGTAGGGCCAAGTTTTGGTCTCATTGTTTTTTGTCCACAAATCAGTGTTACAGCTCATGTCAACACTTTGAATGACCATCTCCTTCAAACAAAATTAAACTAATGGACTCAGAACCTGACTATTGTCATGGGAAAACAATAAAAAAAACCCTTTTCCATGCTTTTATCACCACTGTCATTAACTATTGGCTTGTGTAAGAGCACATAATGCACTCTAGGCGCTGACTGCTCTCTGTTCCATGACCACCTGAGGAGAAAAACCCCAAAGCTGCTTCTACCTCCCCACTGCTCTGAGTCCCTGGGCTGCTGGGTGCTGGTGCTCAGTCAGACCTCGCAGCGGTTTCCCTGCTGAGGAAAGATGCCATTTAAAGGAATCAGCCTTATTATGCCCCAATGACAAGCATAATTAAGAATGTCTGCCTGTGAAAGGCACAAGAATAGAGGGAGAGCTTTTGTTCACCTGAGCACACTGCCATCCTTGACCCATCCAGGTAATTCAAGCCCTGGCTGAATTGGACAAGGACAGGTGTAATTGGGCCCCAGTCTCGGCTGCTTCCAGCCTTGCAATTACCCTAATGAGGGTGTCTGTGGAGGGGTCAGTCGCTAGCGGCCACTTTGGCTGGAGCCTTCTCAGGCTGTCAACAGAGGGAGAACAAGGAGTCCATTGGGTCAGAGCACGAGACGAAATGAATGCTGGTAATTGATCCAGTGACAGCAGCGTCTGTCCTGGGATGAGGGAAGTGGCCAGCTGCAGTGAAAAGATGCCAAGAAACCTCCAAAGATAAAAAAAAAATCTCCACAAAGAACTTGTATATTTCTGAAGACGTGAAGTTAGACAAATTTTAAAGGGCACCCAGCCATGTGGCCATTATATGTGGACATTTCACTCAGATACAACCAGGTTGCCATCTCTGTCTCTTTTAATGAACTGAATAAAACAGGCCTTTCTAAGAGCTTTTTTAACTCTGCCTTCTCAACTCACTCCCTGCCAAAATTCCCAAATACATGTGCAGCCCGTAGCTATGGGTCCATAGGCAATGTTGACAGATGTGCCTTTGTGTTCTCTTGGATCTTTCCAGGAAGGTTCTGGATGTGCCCTTGAAAATGCATTCCCAATCAGTGGGGTGACTCAGCATGTATATTTTGAGCTTCACTGTTTCAGGTGGGCTAAAATGTAATTTTAACTCATCCTTCCATCGCTCTGTTCTTGCAAGAGTTTTTAATTAAACATAGTCTTTAATCAATTAAGTGGCAGCTGCAAGTAATGTGTTAGTGCTCTGAATGTGTCTTTAGAAATTTCCAAACTTGCAGAAAATGCAAGTTCAAATACCAGCAGGGAAGAGATTGACTTTCATCCTCCCTTTGAATTCCACAAAATTTCCTGTCTGGGACTACTCATCACTGCCTTGCCTAGACATAAGAGACAGGCTTTCAAAAACACTTTATCCCTCCTCCCTTTTCTATCTGTGTGGTAATTCAGGATAATAGAAATAATAGTAATAATAAATATTGAAGCTGGAGTTAGAAATGGCACCTCCAAAGCCTGAAAATCCATGTTTATTGCTGACAGAACGTACGTGTTTGGAAAGGGCATTGTTGATAAAGACCATTGCTTATCATCACTTTGACTTCAGGGCTAGCATAAAACATACATGTCCCTATGTATAATTAAACTTAAGATTACTTCTAATAATGATAACAATAATAGCAATGGTTATTACTCTTTGTAGCTGAGGCTAGAGACTAATTTCTGTCATCTTTTTACGAAGATATAACTAATTATCTACACTGACCTTAGTTAGACATCTAAAACATGGTGTCTGTATACAAGGTAATGAGCCTAGAATCTCCTTACATATATTTTTTTACAAATTGAACAGCCCTTGTACATGTGAGAAAGAACAGAGACACCAGTAGGTTGTGACTGGAGTTGCCGAAAGAAGCTGGAGGTGGTTACTTCAGCTGTCCTATTTAGTCACTAGAGAGAAGTCAGTGACAGCAGCAGGCAAGTGATTCAGCCTTCAGGGAGCTGGCTGAGAATAAAATGAATTTAATTCCTCCCAGACGAAGCTCCTATTCCCCATCCTACCGAGGTACTCTGGGGTGAGCAGCTCAGTTGTAGCTGCTGAATGTTGAAAGAGTAAGATAGGTTGACACAATCCTGTCTGTGATTTGTGTGTGTTCAAGCCTGGAGCTGGTGGCACACTCAAAGCCAAGACTGACTTTTTAATGCTCAGTTATGGATGAGCCTAAAGCTGAGTGTCCTTGCTGGGGTAGATGAGAACTTGCTAGAAGGACCAGGCAATGAGATCCCAAACTATTTCTTATTTCATACCCTTTGCCACTGCAGTCCATGTGGAGGTCCACAACCCCCAAGATGTTGATGTCTCACACCCCCCTAAATACTGAGGCCTCACACCCTTTCTTGCCCACGCATTTCCAGCAGGATGGCAAATTTCAATAAGAGAGTGTGAGCTCCCATTTTAGAACCAAGTGAGTTGAACAACCACATGGACTCTGTGGGTTTAGTGCCCGTGGCAATGCCACTGTAACTGGTGACCTGCCTGGTCAACTGGGGGAACTGGACAGGCTTGCTCTGAGAGCACGTCATGGCTCCACAGACCCTGTGGCCACCACCCCTCTGCCGAAGGGAGTGCATGATAACAGCAATAACAATAAATAAATGTCATCTTGCAGTGTTTTTCTGTTTCTCATCCTTGTGCCACAATGCCAAGGAAGTTAGGGATAATGCTGCCTACCCGAATGATGGATTTACGGCTGCTGCTGACGCCTTTTTTCCTCCTGTGAATCAGAAGTTTTAAGAAACAGGCGTGTGTCTCCTGCACAAACAGCCTGTGTTAACAGCAGGATCCCATGTGCATGTTGAGGCCCATGCTGAGATCAGCTCAGAAACCAAGCCCTTGTCCAGTAGTACAAAGCCTCGCCCACTAGTCAGACATCAGCATCCCTTTGGTGCTTTAAACACACTGAATACAGTCTTTTGCCTATCACACACATCTAGGAGGTGGAAAAGAAAGTACTTTTAGGGACTCAATCTCTTTCTAGAGTTTGTTTTCATTTTTTGCAGGTTCTACTCAAAGCAATTCCACTCAGATGCTCTTTTTTTTTCCTCCTAAAACTTTATGTTCTTTTGGGGTACAGATCTCGTTTGGAGTTCAATCATATTTTGAGGTAACACATTTGACTTATTCTCTCTGATACAACAAATTAATCAATTCAAGTTTTCTGGATATCAAAAATATATTTGCAGCACTGTACTGGTTTAGCTGGGATAGAGTTCATTTTCTTCACAGTAGCTGGCATGGGGCTGTGATTTGGATTTGTGCTGGAAATTCTGTTAATAATACAGGGATGTTTTCCTTATTGCTGGGCAGGGCTTACACAGAGTCAAGGCCTTTTCTGCTCCTCACCCCACCCCACCAGCAGGAATTCCAGGAGTGCACAAGGAGCTGGGAGGGGTCACAGCTGGGACAGCTGACCCTGACTGACACAAGGGATATTCCAGACCATACAAAGTCATGGTTGACGCATAAATCTGGGGGAAGAAGAAGTAAGAGGGGAAACATTTTGAGTGATGGTGTTGGTCTCCGAAATCTCTCACATTTGATGGAGCCTTGTTTTCCTGGGGATTGCTGAACACCTGTCTGCCCACAGGGAGTGGGGAATGAATTCCTTATTTTGCTTTGCTTGCGTGCATGGCTTTTGTTTTACCTGTTGAACTGTCTTTATTTCAGCAATGTCTTTTCTTACTTTTTAGGCTTGGATTTTCTCACTTTTTAGTCATAAGTTACCAGCTGGGGTTACCAGTACAAAGAAGTAGATCTTAGGCTGAGATATACAAACTGGTCTGTGAAATTGAGCACTCACATAAACTTCACCCCAGGCTTTGTTCTTTTATTAATGTTATTTGGAAATGAAGTGAATTTACATGTAAGGTTTTCCATCCACATAGAGGAGTTTCAAAAATGTAATGTAATGTATCCTGAAGTCCACACTTTCGTGATGAAAAAATGTTTGCAAAAATTCAAGCTTTTCTATACCGATGTCACCTTGTTCATTAAAACCCCAAGTAGGGAGAAAAAATCAGAAATAATAACAGTGGATAACTTAATGTTTAGCCAAAAGTATCACAAATTTGGAAAACCAAAAAACGAATTAACAGAAACTAAAGAATGCAGAAGAAACCTAATACAGGTTTAGAAAGAGGTATTGAAGCCAAACCATATGGACATTGAAATGGATTGGTTTTCACTCCTTAGGAACATGCAGAACATATCCCAAAGTAGCCATGGTAATGAATACTCTTCCAGCAAACTGCAGCTTCTGGGCAGTCAAGCCATGGGCATTGGCAGCTAGGCACTAGGTCCAGTTTTAACTTTTTGTTTTCTCTGCATCTCACTTTCCCCACTGGATGTCAGACTGTTTTCTTCCACTTTTTGTGAACTTTTCTCATTAGTTTAGAAGCATTCAGACAAAGAGATCTTCTGTTACATGCCTTTTCTGTGCCTCGGGCAATGGTACCCCCATACTTTGGTCAAAGCTTTTTTAGCTGCTGTAAGAATGGTGTTGTTGAATCCCACACGGAATTTAGTTCATGCACAAATTAATCTTACTGTTGTGACACACTGGACTGCCAGTGTATATACAACAACCAGAAATGGCCATGGTCTCTCACTTGGTCTTATGTTCAGATTTGCCCAAAACAACAAAATCAGGTTATTAAAACCACTAATGAGAAAGAAGGAATGATTTTAATGGAGGGACATCTAAACTGCTTACCCTCAGTTTTTGTAGGGGAAGACACCTGAAGGAGCTATTCAAGAGCCATTAAAAATCAGATTGATTGTCCTTATAATAATACAATAGTAGCAATCTCACTTTGTACCCACTAGTCATTCAAGATAAACTTGCATAATTTGCATGGGGAGACATTATTTATTCTTTGGGGAAACCTAAAAATAAGAAACTTGAGGAAAGTGACTATAATAACCAAAATTGCATGACCAAAGACTTCAGTTTGGCATTTACACTGTTCCCAGAAAAATCAGTGTATCTCAACAGGAGATAGGTTAAACGTGCTGTACCTACCATAAAAACTCAACCCCTCAACGTTCCACATGAGCTTAATTCTGTCATGACCGGTGAATCTTTTAAATCCCTCGATAATTGCACTGCAGGTAGAGGTAGTTCAGGCTTCAGGACTTTAAAATGCTGATCTTACTTATGATTCCACCTAAAAATTCAATTAAAGAACAGTTTAAACCTGGCTCTGGATTTGTGGAACCTACATCGGCATGCTCGTGACCACAGCTTAGTCATCCTCATCTCACTGTGTGCACCAGTTCTGGTTACCCTGGAGTGGTACCAGTGGGGATTTGCTCACCTACATGTATTCGCATCAAACCCCTCTCAGTTTCCACACCCGAGTTTGCACATGAATCCTACTGAAAAAGCCTTTTTCTCTCATTCAGATTGCAGATTGGCTGTGTCTCATTCCCTGAACGGCTACTCAAAGTTGTGTTTAATCTTTATTGTTCAAGGAGTGGTCCTCTCCACCATTATTTGTTACCTGTTGATGACAGAATGATTGGTTTCCTCCTGGGCTTTTCCATGGTTCTCCTTGCTAAATGTTACTGGAAATACTCTGGCAAAATATTATCTTTTTTCCTAAGAATCTTTTGATTTTTCGGCATTTGGGGAGTTTAGGTGGGATTCTTCTCATCTGCTTTTGAGAGTTCACAGACTGAGACATCTATTTTTAGGTTTCGGCATGCAGGTATCTCAAGGAAGGCTGAGTATCTGAGCCCTGGGGATTCAGACTGCACAGCCAGGGTGATGGAACACAAAGGTACCTTCTCCATGCTTTTTCTGGTCTCACTGGGGACATTGCAGGATGACAGGGAGCCTATGAGCTCCTCCTAAAGCCACCAACCTTCCTGACATGTCAGTTCAGCTCAGCTGAGCCCTGGTAATGACTCGTGCTCATTTGAGTGTACTGGATTAAAATAAACAGTCTCCACCAACCTAAAGCATGTAACAGCTTAATAATGCCTTAGTAAGTCCTCCTGGCATACTCAGTTGAAATTTGAAAATTGCAGATAATTACAAACAGCACAAAAAGAGTCTTATAACAGGAAGTGCTGGACAGTATTAATAACAGGTTTCATTAGCAGATCCACCTGTAGTATATATGACAGCTGCAATAGGGGAAAAAAAAATCCCACAGCAGATTAGACACTCAGCATAACAGGTATTAAGTAAATAAGTAAGCAAATTGTCCATAAAACCATATGAGAACTTTTCAGCTTTATAAAATCCACATTTTAAGCTGTAAATGATGGACTCGGAGGTAAGTCACATGCGTGTTAATGGCTACAAAAGGAGATAGTTACAAAAGTCTGTAAATGAAAACAGAGAGCTGTAGAATCATAGAATAGTTTGGGTTGGAAAAAGACCTTTAAGGTCATCTAGTTTCAGCCCCCTTGCCTTGGGCAGGGACACCTTCCTCTATCCCAGGTTGCTCCCAGCCCCATTCAACCTGGCCTTGAACACTTCCAGGGATGAACATTTCCAAAGCTTCTTTGGGCAACCTGTGCCAGGGCCTCACCACCCTCACAGTAAAGAATTTCTTCCTAATATCCAATCTAATCCTTCCCTCCTTCAGCTTAAAGCCATTTCCCCTTGCCCTATTCCTCCATGTCCTTGGCAGATTCCAGCCATCTCGTAGCCCCATTTAAGCAGTGGAAGGGGGTCTGAAGTTTTCCTGGAGCCTTTTCTCCTCCAAGTTGAGTAGCTCTCACAGTCTCAGCCTGTCTTCACAGCAGAGGTGCTCCAGCCCTCCATGTTGAGAAATCTGTCAGAGCTCTACCCAAGGCAGATAAATTACGTCGCTGTACAATGACTGTGAAGGTACCTTGCAGACTTCAGGAAAGAATGGGTGCCTAAGTAAAGACCACAGTGAGTAGAGCCCTTCCTTTAAAAAGAATAAGCTTTCTGATCTGACCAAATCCATCAAAAACGTAGTTTGATCAATTTGGATGTACAAAATCCACAGAAGTGGAGATACTCTGTTTCTTTCTTTGCTTGTTAAAAGTAGTGGCTGTACCAATTTCACTTGGATACACAATATATGAAGTCCATGCATTTCTCAAGGCCAAGTTTGAAACACCAAGCTATGATCTTGTGCACTTTTTGCAAATAGTTCCTCAAGACTCAGAATTCCACTATTATGAATGCCTTAGTTTCTCAGCAACTTCTGCTTCCTCTGTAAAAACTGGTAATGGGAAGAAAGTGCTTTGGGACGTGGGCTATCTCACTCGATGAGTGTACAGCTGCCAGCAGACTGGAGCCTTCATTTTACACACACCACTGCTTTTATTCTGACACATTCTCCTTTACTCCCCCGTGGCTTCATGGGTCAGGGTCTAGGTGAAGGTGCCCCATGTTTTCAATTTGCTGAATGAAATAACAGTGGAGAAGAAAGTCTGTGTCAGCCATATCTGGTGGACAGAGCATGAACAGAGAACTCCCAGTGGGAGCACTGTGGGTGTGTTGGATTTTGCTGCACATGTAGTTTACAACTCACTCGAGGCTCTGCATCTCATTAGTTTTGGGTGGGTCTCTCCCACCCAAACTGGGTGGTTTTGTGTATCCAATTTAATTCTGTGTGGATGCAACAAGACTGATGGCATGGGAAGGTCAATAGGCAAACCTGACAGGATTATTCAGGTAGTACAGGAGGGCTGTTAGGGCACTCCCTTACTCCTCATTAGTCTTAGAGAAGAACTGTTGAAACTTGGATTTTTAAAATTTTTTGACTTCCAGATTGTAGGAAGCAAAACACAACAGAGGCTTGGGCCCGGACACCAAGGTTTGGATAATTTCTGCCTGAACTGCTCTATTTCAATCATGAAGAAAAAAACAAATGCAGGCATGATATTAAAGAAGCAACAAGCAAATGAAGAACCAGCAACACCAGCACATAAAAAAAAGTATGGAGTATTTGTAACTGGGAGCACTGAAATGATCACTCTCCCAGATGTCTTTTGGCTTTGCCTTTCAGAGTTCTGAGGTCTTTGCCCACAGATGACACAGCCACAAGTGGCCAAGGCTGCCACACCTTGTCCTGACCTTCAGGTATTGCTTGGAGTGTGCTACAGAGCAATTAACCACTGTGAGAAAATATAAATTGACCCTTAATCTGCATAAATCTTAAGGCTGGAGGTTGTTCTGGTGAGAAGAAAGTGAACAACTTCCACTACAAAATATGGAGCACACGGTCTTACAGGGAGTGCTGATGGGGATCGCAGCTGGGGAGAAAGGAGCCATAAGTCCTGTGTAGCTTTTGAGTGTCCAGGGTGCACCCTGGGCTGCGAGGTTTTAAATCTGTGGGTGTGTAGCCTTTATGGGTATGATTTTTCCCTTCAGGTATGAGCCCTTTGTTCACATCGTGGTCATGTTCACATCGTGGTCAGTCATCAGAATGGTGAAATATTGAAGCATGGACTTGCACTGGCACGAAAGACGCCATGAACTCAATCTGTATTTTTATCGAAGAGAAGGCTGAGCAGTGATTTCAGCTTGTTTACACCTGCATGACAAAGATATTTTTCTTTGGCCAGAAGTCTAAGAACACCGAATAAACAAAAATAGAAGACAGAATAATTCAGATGGAAAAGAAGCAGGGTTTAACCATGAACCCAGCAAACAACTGAAACAGCAAACTGATGCTTTCAAAACTTTTTACCTATTGTTGGGCACTTAAAGACTGAATATTTTCACCTAAAGGACATGTTTACCTTCAAAGTGGACTTTAGAATATGTGTGGCCTGGCCTGCGTAGTCAGGTCACTCAGGCATCCTTCTTTAGCTACTCAAAAAACCTTTAGCAACTTTCTACTCTGAGGGGAGGTCTCGGTCTCAAGAGCTGGGTGATACAAGAAGCAATAAATTTAGTAGTTTTCATTTTTCTTTCCCTGTTTCTATCGTAAGAAGACATAGTGAATAGTACCAAGAATGCCTGAATCCTGTCCTTCACCTTCCCCAGTTATGCCTTTTGCCAAGGGCTATAATGCAGTCGTGGGATCAGGGAGAAAGGTTTGAGTAAACTTCAGGCAGTGTTCTTTTTCCCTCA
This sequence comes from Pomatostomus ruficeps, assembly GCA_013400735.1. Classification (NCBI taxonomy): domain Eukaryota; kingdom Metazoa; phylum Chordata; class Aves; order Passeriformes; family Timaliidae; genus Pomatostomus; species Pomatostomus ruficeps. The sequence continues at coordinate 23,005 of VYZT01045004.1, forward strand.
GAAACAATTATTCCTGAAAACCGTAATCTTGACCAGTATCTGGGCTGGTCTGAAAACCAAACTATGCAGATGGAGGTGAGTGAACAAAATTGTCTAAGGTTACATTAGAGAAGAGAGGGCTTCTCTTTTAATTTATATGTGTAGAAATACATCTATATATATTAAATTTTAATTGCCTGTTGCTTGTCAGATCCAGATTGGATCTCTTTGTTCCCGGTTTTATTCTCATTGCACGTTACACCAACCTCTTCAGCTGGATGTGCTACCATGCAGGTGTTTGCTGGCATGCCTGGGGGAGGGATATGCGGAAGGCTGGAGCAGCAGGGGCAGAGCTGCCCTCAGCCTGGCGGGGATCAGGGTAAATACCTGCAGAGCCACCCCTGCAGCCTGCTTTGGTTACCTTTGGTTACCCTGTTGAATGATCATAAAGGCACCAGTCTCTCAGTGTGTCACACCCCGATGTGGGGATCACTATATTTCCTTGCATTTCCTTATGGGTGATGTTCCACATGAGCGGGTACAACCCCCAGCACAGGAGATAACGGTAACGGGGTTAATTTCTGACATTATGAAAAGGGACATGTGGATGTGTCAGGAACAAGATGACTCGAAGGCTTTTTTCTCCTCAGAATGATGCAGCCTGGAACCCCTACAAGGCTCTTCACATCAACAACAGAACAGCGTGAATGTTTCAGGAGAGCACGCACTGAATTCCAGCCTCCTCCTTCTCCTCCAGGAACTCCAAGTTCCCTCTGGAAGGAGCTGTTAGTTTTGCTGCTGAGATAACATGATTAAACAAGACAGGTCTGGCAGGGCCCTTCAACATTGTCAAACCTTGAACAAAAGGCGTAATTTTCCTATTTCTTACAACTCCAAATAGCCTGCTTATAGAGATGGCAATTACTCACAGGCAGCGTAACTCAAGCCCTTTCCAGTGTTTATATCTCCACATGATCCATACATTTACATGGCAACAGCATGGGACAAGACATGTCTTTTCATTTTCCCATCATAATTCATAGCAGGACCCTGCCAAGAAAACACTGGAGCTGATTACCAAGTGTGACTACGATCGGATCATTTAGCAATTTGAGTTTCCACACCTTTTGTGTGAGGCTGGGCTTTGTTTTACTTAAAGCAATAATTGCATTCTAATTTCATAATATAGGTCGTGGTTGCTTCATCTCTCTGTGCCTTCAAGGAAAGAAAAGCTGCACAGAACACAACAAACATTTTTTAATTAATTTTTTAAAATGAGCTAATAAATGTTTACCTGCTTCACAGGTGTGCTTGCTGCAAAGTGACTTAATTATCATTCCCACAGTCCCTGTACGAAGGATCACAAAGGCATTATACATTGGTGTTATCCCCAGTAATAATGAATTACTCTTTTATGAAGAACAAAGTTCAAAGAAACATTTTTAAAAGTTTTTTAAATAAAATGCGTCAAAGAAGGAGTAAAGACTTAATAGATTTTAAACCAGACAGAATTTCAAAACAGAGCAGAAATGGATGATTACAAACAGTCTTGGAATCCATCCTTCACAATGCTCAGATTTTTTTTCGTTTCCCCCCAGTGAACAATGGGCACCTCTCACATCCATGTAGGATTGATCCAGAGCTTATTGGAGACCTTTTCCTTTCCTCTTCTCCAGAGCATGACACTCCATGCTGCAGCTGGAGCTGTAGGGTCACTCAGTTTATTGGTCACGTAACATGTGGCAGGTCATGACACATCCCAGCTGGTCTAGTTTTCGTTGAATTACTCACCCTCATCTCCAGCACAGCAGCTGGGTTCCCACAAGCCTTCAGAGCCTGGTGCTGCATGACAGATCCAGTCAATCATCTCCTTCCTTCATCCCTGAGCACAACCTGGAGGTGCTGAGAAGGGTGAAGTGGGCAGCGAGAGGCTGCTCTGTGTCTAATATTTAATATATGTTTAATGTTCTATATGTGATCCTTCCATTTCCATGGGCTCCAGACTAGGCTTGGTATTGAGTCCTTTCCTAGAGAGCACAGGAAATCAAACTGCCTGAAAATAAAGTCCAGATAGCTCTTATTTAAAACGAAAAGGAGAGCCATATCAAAACTTGATCATGTGCCTGTTTACAGGTGGAGACGCTTTTCTCTCTTTTAGGGATCTATGGTTTGGATCTCGATTTAGCCATAATTTTCTCACTTTATCTCAAGCATTGGCCACTTTTATGGCTTCTGCCATCTCTGAAGGTACCAAACAGCAGTGATTTTTCTGTGCAGGTGTCCATCACAAACCTCATCTGAGTCAGCCTGTGAGTGTTTTCCCCAAACAGACAGAGCCATACTTCTCTCTGGGTATACCCCTATTATCCAGAATATCTGGAAATCAGGTAAAACCACCTGTTTTACCTGTTCCAAGCTGATCTTTCTTTTTTTTTTTTTTTTTTTGATACAGNTTTTTTTTTTTTTTTTTTTTTTTTTTTAGATACAGAAGGTTCCTATTATTGTTTTGGAGTTGCAATCACAGAAACACAGAATCACAGAATGGACTTTAAAGATCATCTAATCATCTAATTCCAGCCCTCCTGCCATGGGCAGGGACACTTTCCTCTAAAGCCATCCCTGCCTGCACTCAGAGATGTGATGCAGGTGTCTGCCATGTCAGCTGGGCAGATGTACCATGAGTTTCCCCTTGCACAGTGTGGTTTAGTTCCTGCAGAACACTCTGGGCTGAGTTTCTGCACATTTTAGCTTCCTGCAGCCCTTTGTGTGTACACATGTGAGCAGAGATCATGTGTGGGGGCTTGCATCACTCGGGGCTGCACAGCTCCAATAATGTTCTCTAGAAAGTGTATTCGTGTGACCTAAGACTTAGTAGATCTTCTTACATGTTCCATGACCACTTTCTCTAACAATATGCTTTAGCACTTCTATGACTTTTTCTTTTTTTTGTTATACTTCAAAGGGCTTTTAAGTTACTGTGTCCATAATCCTCCCCAGAACCTGCCAGGGAAGGTAGCTGTGCACAGTCACCTCTTCTTACAAATCAGCGAGAGGTGCTTATGTGACTTTCCCACAGCACAGAAGGGGCAGCGTCAAATTTAGGAATAGGATTTCAAAACATCTAGGACCTTCTTTTTTGTGTAGGTCTATAAACATCCATGAAGGATTTGATGTTCCAGACCAGAGAAGGGCCAGCCTGACCACAGCCAACCAGCTCAGAGCCTGTTGGATACAAAGAATTTGATTGTGCCCCTTTGCAGGCAAAGAGGAGTGAAAGGATTCTTCAGAGCTTTATTTAAACAAGCAACAGACCCTTTGTTTGAATCATGCCCTGGTCCTTCTCCTGTCTGTACAGACCGTTTGCAGTGCTGAGCTTTCTAGAGTAGCTGTGTAACCACAGGTTGTAGAAATACCCCCACTAATGCTGCGTGACTGAATGCAACCATTCCCCTTCACCTATTGCACAATGCCCACGCTCAGCTGCTTATGTAGAATAGGTTTTAATTCCAAATAATTGCTGGGTTTTGGTTTTGACATCCTGAGTAGGATTCATTTGCCTAAGCACAGACGTTTTGGACGTATATATGTGAGGTGTTGCACTCTCACCAGCTGCTGCAACTGCAGGGTGGTTCAGGTCTACCCCAAATCCCTCATCACGTCACGGAGCTCTCTGGACTTCCCCAGGCTGCTCAAAGAGTCCAGGAACCTGTGTCTAGGCAACTTTGACTCATCTGTTTGTAAACAAACTCTTTGATGCCATCCAAGGGCACCAATTCTTCTTGGAAGATGGATATTTTTATTTCTTCATCACTTTTCAATGTGCCAGTAACTCAAACAATGAGAATCAGCGTGCTTCTCATTTGCCAAATCCTCCAAGCAGCTTCATGTAGCTTCACAGTCTGTCAGTAATTACACTGTGTAAATTCATAAAAATAATAAAAATTTGTCCCTGGTTTTAAATTCACCATGGAATTGAACAAAATTTTCTTTTCATTTAATAATTTGAATAATATTTTTATCATTGCTTTTGTCTTCTTTTGAGCTTTGACCTTTTAGGGGCCTAAAAAATAATGAAATGAGAGCATGGGTTTGTGCTTGCATTGTAACTCTGTTGAGCAGAATGTTTTATGATTTGAACAGAGTTAGCAGAAAATTAGCATTGATCAGTGTGGAAGGAAGTCTTCTGTGGGTATCCCAATGGCATTTTTCTTTCCGGAAGAAAGTTAAAACAGTCCCAGAATTACCCCTTTTTGGGTAAATACTCTTCCTATAGCAACTACTGCCCTGTCTCTTGCTGTAGTCCAGGATTTTTGCAGCTGTTGTCAGCTGTGGCCTTAGAAATGGGAAAAGAGGCCAGACTGAGCAGGGCATGGCCATGTTGTGGACTGGCTGTGATGGGAATGGCCTTCAGCTCTCCCTTTGCCTCCTGATATATCTTTATCTGATGTGTTTTTACTTCCTGATATACCAAAAGACAAGCAAACAAATGAAAGAAAATGGGGAAAGAGCATATCAGTACTTTGTTTATTTTAATTGTCTAAATAGTCATTCAGTCTCATCTGTGCTAATTCAGGCTTCTTCTAGAGACTCTTGAGATAGAGATGCACTTCCAGAGGCTGATTCTGTCCTTTTGCCTCAGGCACTTACTCAGTGGCTTGCCTGGCTGACAAGGCTACTTATGGATGGCTATAAAGTAAGAAAGATGAATCCTGCCCTTCATGACCTGCCAAGCAGAGACAACCAGCACTCCTTAAAAACTATCACAAAAGGAAAATTCCACATCCATTTTATCACCACTGAACTCCAGATATTGTTAGATGAGTAAACTGAGGTGCGTGGTGAATCCAGCTAATCACTGGCATGCAAGGAATGAGTGGCGGGGTGGCAAAATCGAATTTATCCTTCTTGTTCTCTGCTTCTATGAATTGGCACAACTTCTTCCTCCATAGCTCAGCTCAGTTTTAACTTGGAAATACAATGGGCAGTGTTCTCCCAGGGTGACTGTGGGTGTTCAGTTTAGTTGCTGACATGTCATAGGGCATGTGAAGCATCTACACAAGACTTGATACAAAATCCTGAGGAGACCCACGTTTTTCTGGAGAACCAATGAAAGGCAGGTCACCCAAAGTAATTTCAGTTGAGTATAGATATCATTAGGCAATGGAAAAGGTGTGCTGTTGCTTACAGTTTAAGACACCTTAATTTAGGTGATTTAGATGATTTAGGTGTCTAAGATCTCGTTACAAATAATACACATCTAGTGCCCAATTGAGATGTCTAAAAATAACTGCTATTCTGGCATTAATTCCATGTTATACACCTCACTTTGGAAAACCTTTACATTATCATGTTGCAGGAGATTTAAACCTTTTCAATATTGAGATATTTTCTATAGCAGGATAGACCAGACAAACAGTTTGATGTTGCTCTCTAGTCAAAACAGGAATCTGTTCAGGAAGATCTGTGCTTATGCACTTTGGAAGTGTCTCTTGGAGTTTGATCACAATGACCCTTTCTTGCCCATATACAGAATTACAGAATAATTTAGCTTGGGAAAGACCTTTGAGATCATCGATCCCAACTGTTATCCCAGCACTGTCAAGTCCACCACTAAACCATGACCCTAAGCACCATATCTACACAAATTTTAAACCCCTGCAGGCTTAGTGACCTAACCACTTCCCTGGGCAGCCTATTCCAATGCTTGACAACCCTTTTCATGCAGAAATTTCTCCCAATATCAAGTCTAAACTTCTCCCCTGCTGCAATAGAAAAATGTATCTGTTCCATCGCTGGGCTACAAATTTGACAATGCAGACAGACAGAGAGACAGAGACAGGAAAGAAAAAAAAGAGAAAAATTTACATCTCAACTGCATTGCATAACCAGCAATCATTGTAATAGAATTACTGACATTATGGGCTGCTAAAGGAACAGTTAGTAGCTTGTCTCACTTGTCTGTAATTTACTCTGTGTCTATTTAGCCTTGATGTACAACCGAGGTCAATTGCTGTGCCGCTTTCCTATCTCCCTACTCGGGAGTTACAGAGAGAAATGTGTGCCTCATGAATGCCTATCTCTCCTGGTCAAGCTTGTCTCTCCTGCCGTTCGGCAGTGCCATGTGTTAATAGATAGTGCTGAACAGTTAATATCACCAGCTAATTGGCAAAGCACATGTGAAGCAGATGTATTTAAATATAGAACTGTGGAGGCTGAAGGAGTAACTGAAATGCATAAGTGATAAGGATTTATTATTAGAGCAGATTAATGAGCCCACCTTTTTCTCCTCCCCCCTTCATCTCTCATCCTCTTCCCTGACCAAGTGTATTTTTAATTCTTCCATTTCGGAAAGGTTTTATTCCACTGTTGAGAAAATTCTGACGGAGAATTTTGTGTTGGCTCTGTGGCAGCACCTGGAAGGCCAGACCCATTTTGCTGTGTACTGAGAATTTGCGAAGACTCAGGTCTGCAGTAAAACAGTAACAACTGATTTATAAAGCGTAGGTGAAGAAAGGATATGTGAAAAAGGGACAGAGAGAGGGAGATGTGCATTTTTCTAATACAGATCTGTTGTCTTAAAGTTTTAAAATATTAAACAGGAATATCTTTCTCCTTTAAAAGAGCTCTGGCTGAACTCTCAGCCCTCTGCCCAGCATTGTCTATTCAAAGGCAGCTTCCCACTGCCCTTGGTGTGAGGGGTCTCAGTGCTTCAGGCCACTCTCCTTCCTGAGTTTAACCTGCAAAGGGAGTGGAAGCATTGGACATATCCTCACTCCCACATTTAGTTCCTGTGGAAAATTCCATCCTAGCTGTGACTGTGCCCCCAGAATTGAAGACTGGCTTCTGGAGTGTTATCAAGATATACATGCTTTGGTTTGCCCTCAGATGGGGAGGTTTGGGGTTTACCTCTATTTTATGGAGGTTGCTTTTCACTCTGAGATACCTGGATCTCTTTGCAAGCATCCCTTCTTCCCTGAAGCCATCGGGTGTGTGTTTGTGTTCTCTGCTTTGCAGCTGGAGAAACTGAGATCCAGAGATGATCCTGATGATGATCCTGATAATCCTGGTGATCCTGATGATGAAAGTCTAAATTAGAAGTTAAATATTAATCCCGAATGAAACTAAAATCAAACAGAAGAATCCATAAGGAAAGATACATTTTCTGCATTCTATTCTCCCCAGCCCACCATTGTGTTCCCCACTGTTTTACCAAGCAGCAGTAGGCACAACAAAGCAATTCATCACACAAAATTAGTCATGCACACGAGCATACTCGTGCTTTTATTTGTTCCTGGCTTAATTTTTCTGTCAAGAGGTTGTGATTGAACAGCGATTGGGTTCACCAGCAAAAGAAATTTCCTTGAATTCAGCTTACAGCCAGGTAAATGCAATTTCCTTGCTCTTGGACTGGACACCTTAGAGTTAACTCAGTTCTCATTATCAGGCTTTCAGTTCCAAATAGGTGAATTTATTATTTTATTTATTTATTAAACATGTTGATTTTAACCATGTTTTAAGTGGAAATATGACTCTTTAAGCTTTTTCTAACCTAGTAGGCCCGAGGATGCTTTAGCTGTGGTGAGATGCTGAACAGACACAAGTCCCAAGTAAACGCAGAACCCTTCATCCCCAAAGTTTCCATGTGAAGGAAGACTGTGTACATGGATTAACAGGGAGGTGTAACACACCCCTATCTCTCTGATCAGGACAGGAAGGGACTTGGACACCTTGGTACAACACAAAGTATCTGTTTCCATTGCCTGCTCTACTCACAGGCTTATGAAATAAAAACCACATTAAAATAAATTTTTAAAATATCTGCAAAATCTTCTCTGAACGAAATAATAAAAAAGCAGGTTATTTTCATCTTTTAGATAAGTGCCTATGTCTTTGCAGAAAACCACATAAGGATCCAAATCATCCTCAGTTTTACCCATGAGACCACATGAAAATGAAATAAGGGCAGGATTTTCCCAGCAAACAGAAGTTTTGTTGGGTTTATCCCACACTTTGCAACTTCCCATGGTTCAGTGACAAGATTTGGATTGTTATCCATCACAGGGTTTGCTTAAGTGAGCTTGGGTTTTGGCACACCAAAGCTCCCCTAAGTTGCAGCTTTTGTTTTTATTGTTTGGATTCTGTTGGGAAGATATTTACAGTTATTCTAACATTACCCTTCATAAACAGATTACCATTGCAAATTTCACTAGGGGGAAGTGGTGAAAAATTTTGGGTAGGATTAAGGTAATCCCAAAACAAGCTAATAAAAATCGCATATAAGTGCTCTATTTTTAAATGGAGACAAGATGAGACACATAATCTCTTTCAATAAGTTTTCTGGAGCAATAAACCTTTAAACCCAATACAAAATAGAGATGTGTGTTTGTGTGTGTGTACCTGTGTACATGGGTATTTTCTTAAACTTTCCCCTGCCAAGATACAAAGCCCAGCTTGTCAGAGTTACATCATGTTTATAAATCTCATCTTCAGTGAAATTTGTCTGACATCAACCTTCAGCTCATGCAAGCATAAGTCTTCTTTGGCAGATAAGTGTTTGGGTTTTCATGTTTCTTTTTTTGTTTTTTTCCAGGATCTCTTTTAAATTATTATAATTTTATTGACTTTTTAATAAAGTTAATAAAAGGGTCATGCCAGAGAAAATAATTTAATGTTTATATTAACTTTATATCTCACCCTCTTGCTGTCTGTAACCACATCATCAGTAAACAAAGACTAGATTATTTTGTAAAGCGGATGCTATAGTCTTAATATTTTTTTTCTCTTTTGAAACATGTGGTTTCTCCCATTATTTGATTAAGAGCTGAATGTTATCCTTGATATTGTGAGTGGCAAATGCCCCGCTGGCTCAAATCGAATGGAAAGAAATGTTTGATGCATATGATTGCAAGCACCACCTGTGTTTCTAAAACAAGGGGCAGATCTTATACAGATTAAAAAAAAATGCCATTGCTCTATGGGGCAATTTATCCTGCCCCTAAGGCAACGTTGTCGTAACTCCATGGTGCAAATTGTTGCAGCTTGAAAGTGGAATTACTGCAGCCCTGTCTTGTAATGAAGGCAATTTATATTGGCTGAAAAGCTACCCCAGTGATTTAGATCCTGATCTTGTTTACACCAGGGCTGATGGCAAAATTGCGGGTGGATTCAAATGAAAAGCGAAGTCAAATGGCACTGAGGCCTCCAGGACTGCTACCACTGACTTGAAAGGCAACCAAGAGAATGGGTGCTCTTATGAATTCCCTGTCATGGAAATCACCTGAAGGAGGCAGTTCTGCCTGGGATAACTCCACATGACTTCACGTGGTCAGGCAGTTTTGCCTGTAGGATCCAGCTGGATTTAAGACAAGATCAGATTGTCTGTTCTTTTCACTTCCCTGCTTCTTTCTCTCTGGCAGAACGCTAATTTGTGTCGTGTGTGATGAGTTTCACCACAAGTACTCTTAAATCTTTTGCTCTTTTTCTTTTTAATTGTGGCTTCCTATTTTTAACTGCCACCTCTTTAATCCTGAAAAGATAATACAGTGATCTCAAATCCTGCTCCAGGGTGGCAGCTAATTGCATATTTGGCCAAGTACTGGACTTCCTTTCTTATAATGTTTGTCTCAACTGCTCAACAAAAGCAATTTGCGGTGCATTTTACTAGCCAAATGTATATAATATTACATATTATTAGAATGTTATTAAAGCACAGACTTTTGTTGTTCTCCTGCCAAACACAAAGAACTCTTTTCCCTTGTATAAAGAAGTTTCAAAGCTAAAACTTCCTGCCTCTTCAAGCTTCCAGCGGTGTCCTGACCTCAGTGTACTGGGAAAGGCTATTTTTCTCATTCCAGGAAGAAGCTGTAGATATTTTCCATTCTTGTGACTTAGGGCAGGACAAGGTGTGACTGCACCACGTGTGGATACCTCTGAGCTAATTCCACTGCCTTGGTTGAGTAGTGCACCCAGCACAGGGCAGAGAAAAGCCCAAATTGCACAGCCTGACAGAGGAGCATGGTTGTAACTCTGCTCGACTCCTGCTGCCAGCAATGCCTGAGGAAGCTGCTTTAAAGCTCAACTTATTACAGACACATCTTAACCTTATCTGAGCTTTTCTCTTACCTTTTCACCTTCTTGCAGCTCACCTGCTAGCTGCAGTCCCTGATTCTTGCTTTTCCTGAGAACCTTGCCTATTCCTGGCATCAGTGCTGGAACAGCAGAAGCAGGCACTCATTCAAGACCCAAAATAATTTAGAAAATTAGTTCCTTTTCCAGATCAAGAAACTGGAGCACACAGACATTCTTACCCAAAAGCTAGTCTCGGGGTGGAGAACAGGAGCTGTGTAGAGGGACTGCAGCTTTGCAAATGACATTTCCATGTGTGGGGATTTGGGAATGGGACTAAGCCCTGAAAAATGCTCCATTATTTGCAGCCCAACCTGCTACACCCCCTGTATTGGGGGATTTTTTACTTCTCTGGCCTGGCCTCGTCTCTTCACCTGCTATATCCACTAGGACCAGGCCTCGTTGCCTGGCTCTACCTCTTCCTATCCCAGTCTTTCCTCAAAATTAGCACTGCAGCAGGTGCTTCCTACCATTTCTCTCTTCCAGTGGAGTTACAATTACACCTGTTCAAAACAGGGAAGAAAGACTGGAAAGTATTCCTGCTTCGAATGAAATCCATAACCCCACCAGAAATCTTGTAGCAGAAACTTCACATCCTGCTGAGGAGATACCAATGGCTTCAAGTTTGCATCAGTGCAGAGCTCCACAGAGCTCTGCTATTTACCCTATATTTAGTGTAGAAAAATGATTTAGAAATTCCCATATTTCTGGGCCCCTCATACAAGACAGACAATGAGGGACTGGAGCATATCCAGAGAAGGGCAACTGAGCTGTGAAGGGTTTGGAGCACAAATCTGATGAGAAGCAGCTGAGAGAGCTGGGAGGGAGCTCAGCCTGAAGAAAAGCAGGCTCAGGGGTGACCTTACGGCTCTCTATAACTCCCTGACAGGAAGATGCAGCCAGGTGGGGGTTGGTCTTCTTGCTGAGGTAACGAGTGACAGGATGAGAACAAATGGCCTCAAGTTGTGCCCGCGGAGGTTTGGATTAGATATTACAAAAAATTTCTTCCTTCTAAATGTGGCCAGGTATTGGAACAGGCAGCCCAGGGCAGAGGTGGAATCACCATCCCTGGAAACATTCAAAAAACACAGAGATGTGGTGTTTGGGAACATGTTCTAGCAGTGCATGTGGAAGTCCTGGGTTAATGGTTTGACTCGATGATCTTAGAGGACTTTTCAAACCTGAATAATTCTGTGATTCTGTAGTGATGCCAACAAGTCGGAGACACTGGGATTGTGTTGGAAAGGAGGCATCCAAAGCTGGTATGACCTTGCCCATGCTGGTTATAGACAGCAGCCCTTGGCATGAGCCCTCCCGAAGCTGTTCCCAGGGGACCTGTGGGTCTGGTGACACAGACATCCATTGCCCGTGTCTACGCTTTGCCTTTCAACAGCACTAATGGCTCTGTGTCACTTCCAGCCCAGGGCTGGCTGCTGGCCAAGCTGGGAAATGCCTGGACAGCGGGAGCCTGGCTCCAGAGAGAAACGCGGTCTCTGTTTGCTCACCTCCCACATCAGGGCTCCCTCACAAGATAGGTGTTGCTGAGCCCTGTTTTGTTTAGGATTTGGTTGTAGATAAGTAACATGAGAAAGGCTCACGAACCCATCTTTCTCTTCAGTCTGTACAAGACTTAAGTGGAAATATGATGTATTTCGCTCATCACTCAGGCTTTTAAACGAGTGTAAAATGACGATTTTGAAACATAAGCTTTTTTTTCCTACCACTTTGCCTTGACCTGAATTTAGGGAACCGACAGATCCTTTCCACCCTTCCTGTTCCCCACAAGAAAAAATGAAGGTTAGGATTTCAGCAATTCTGATGTTATTGTACTTAAAAGATCCAGTTGGAAATGCAATGAATAACTTGTTGATGACATTCCAGTGACAACTGAAGTTAATAACGGTCGTAAAAAGTCATTTACTCAATTGACTCATTGCAAATGCACAAGGGCTGTTAGCTTCATTAATGCAAAAAAGTAGGAAAAAACTCGCTCTGCTTCCTTTCTTCCTTTCTTTTTGAAGTTGTAAATATGTTACAAATAAACTGCTAAGCAGATTTAATATTTGACATAAAGAACCTCTGTCCCAGATGTCTGACATAGTTTATAAATTACTATGCTTATAGAAAGTGTGTTATTGCTATACCTTATTTTGTTTTAATGAATGGATATTATTTCTTGAGCAACAAGGAAGAAAATAAGTCACCAATGACGAGGTAAAGTCCTGTAAAACACAGGTATCAGCACAGATTCTGTTCATATTTGAGGAATGTAAGGCTCAAAGAGGCTCAGTTACCTGGAGAAAAAATTAGCATGACCATTTTAAGTCTGTCTTCAAATAAAATATTTTTAAGCCATTCCTTAATTTTGTTAATGTTTCAGGTTGTCTTCTGGGGCAGAAGACAAATCAGAAGCTACCATGTAACCTCTTCTGTGAAGAAAGCAAACTTTACTGTTGCACTAAGTCACTCTCAGGGATGAAAAACTACGTCTTTAATGCCAAAGATTTCATCCATGACAATGAGGATTCCTTTTTCCAGTGACTGCGTTTTAACCTTCAAATCCCAAAGGTCACAGAGAGGTAATGTTTTCATTAAAACATACCTGCTAAGGTGACCTAAGCCTTAACATAAACAAAGTCTTTTAAATGCAGACACCTGAAATACCTTGGTTTTCAATCCTGGCTCCAGTGTTTGAATCTCAAAGGTGAAGAAGGCATACCAAATTCCTTTGAAGCCTGGTTTTCTAACCCTAAACTACTTACTAGAGGTAGATTTCCACTTGAAAACAATTAATCATGCATGTGGAAATCACATTTTTAGCAAATTTTAAATATGTGGTATTGCACATGTATGGGTGCCTTCCCAAGTTGCAAAGATAGGTATTTTTAAAGTAAAAATATTCCAATTTTGTAATGAATATAGCTTATGGTTTTATATGAATAGGTAATATAAATTTTCCATCAATTAAGGTAAAGGAGGGAAATCCCAAGAAGGAACCTTTTAATACAACACATAATCTTTAACAGGCTACAAACTGGTTGTGTCAGAATTCAAAGGGCACAAATCATCATGAAACTATGTGTGCAATTACATAAATTAAGAATTTTAACCCCAGCTCTCCCTGGTTTCTGTAAAGGTGAAGCAGTAGCTCTTCCAAGACCTCTGCATTTTAATATCATCAAAACCTCTACGTTCAGCAGAGGTATCATCTCTGCTCCTGGCTGACCTGTGGTCTGTACCTTGCTTCCTCCAAATCCCTCTGGAGACAGGTGCCGGATTTATGTTTCTTCTATTTGTATAAGGAGGCAGGATAGGTCTAACCTTAAGGATTCTCTGTCCCAACATCCTCACTCACCTCCTCTCCAGCGATTTCTATTTCTCCTTTAATTAATTCGGTCTTGTGCTATAAAGTATAAATTCTATGTATGCGTGTTCCTGTTCTCTTGTCAGTGCAGGGCATTCAAAGTCCATGGTTGCTGATAAATGGTGAAAACAGGCAGCAGGAGGGAGTAGGGTTCAAAGTTCCCTCTGAGATTTTCACATTATATGTTAAAAAAGTCTAAAAAAATCATGGCTTACAAGGGAAATATTTACAGCTGCAGTGCAATTTGCTCACATTTTGATAACAAGTGAGTAATGTTTCACTTTTGTTTAGTCAAGGCTGAATCCTCCAGAGAAGCAAAATTTCTTAATAGTAAAAACTAGATATTTATACATTAAATAGTAAAACTAAAACTGGCCATATCACTGAACTGAAGTGCCATGTAAAATATAGAAGCTGGTAAAATATTTATTATACAGTTAAACAGTGTAATGATTTAAGAGAATAAGGCTAAAAGAAAAAACAGAATCATAGACCAGGCCTGAAAAATGCTCAGCTCTTCTGACCTGTATGTTTGTTCTGTAGAATAAAAAGGTAGTGTACACATATTTAATGTCTGCAAAGTTGTATGTTAACAAATCCATGCATAAGTTGGATCTACTCAAGGGAGGAAAATCAAGCAAAAAATTAATTCCAATGAAAGGAATACAACAATTCAAGCCTGTGTGTATTTAAACAGCAACTTAGGAAAAGTCTGAATGAATGCATGTGTGACAAAAATGCCAATAAGTGGTCACAGGAGTGTGAAACCGCCTTGGCTCTTGTTTCAAAGTTGATGGTGACCTGTGGACTCCAGTGGGATTTTGCACCAGGTCCTGAAATATCCCTCAGAGTAATCTCAACCCTTGTGAACAGTGCCCAAATTAATGAAATGGGCAGCAGGGCTATGGCTGATTTTCCTTTCAACAGATGACCACTACCTAAGATCACCCATGGAGCTGTGTATTGGGGTCCCAGATAGGAATTTCTGGTGGATTTGTTATGTTGGATGAGATCAGAAACAATATGAACCCGCACTGGGATGCTCAGTCCTTGCTCTTCATTTCTACTTCCTCGGAGTAGGAGAGAAGGAGAGGGCAGATAAGGTGAGCAGTCTGAATCACTCCACGTAATCCCCTACGTGATGCTTAGATAGGTCAGTGCACAGGGACGTCATTACTCCACAGCTGACTTAAATTCTGTGCAGCTCTAGAAGGAGGTGCTGAGCTGGGATTCCCTCAGGAAGGGCTTTGTGAAGCGCTGTGAAGGAGCTCACATTTGAAAACTGAGGGCCACGTATATCCCACATAAACTATTGGCTTTAAAGAGGAACTTTGGTTCATAAAATGGTTTCCCATATTTATTTTGATTTGATTTTCTTATAGCTTTTCATGTTCTGAGAGGGGGGACAAGACTCTTTGCTGGGGTCTTTTCTTATATATTTCCTACATTTCATGCCTGCAGTCTCAAAAGCCCTGAAAACAGATGCCTGGTTTTCAAAGCAGGTTTTACATTTTCTGGCAATGCCAGACATTTTACAGTATAAAATATAAAACAAAACCAAACCCAGTGGCTTTAGATATCTTCTTTTTCCTTATCACCCTTGGTTATGCTTGTTAATCAGGGTGACTGGGAGTATTTTATACACTTATAATGTATACGTTTCATCCCCCTCCCCCAAACATCTGTTTATTTTACAACAACATGAACCTTGGGGAAGAAAGAAGTAGCTGCTATTATATATTTTTTTCAAAGTGAAGAAGTAAACACGCAGCTTTCACATTTGCTACATCAAAAGGATGTTATTTATTTAGTCACTTGAGGCAGGAGGCCTGATCAGAAGAGAATTTCTTTTATGGCCTAAGGTGGTAAACTATTTTTAATAAGAACAATGCTTAAGGAAAAGAAAATTCCTACAAAACCTCTTCAATCAGTTGGAGAGGACAGAAGGGAAATCCCCTCTTGTGGTAAGGAAAGGTAAAGAGCTCCATGACACATCCAGCCGGGGCTGCCTCAACCTTCCTGTGGTGGATGAGGCAGATGTGTCACCAGGCATCCTCTCATCTGAAAGTAAATGTGAAAATACCTCACAAACATCCCTCATCACATCACAACTTTGCCAAAAAGTTCCTGTTTCTCCCTTGTGGACAAACAGAGGTGAGGACAACCAGGGGAGTGCTCGATGCCTGTTCTGGGGGAATTGCTCAGCGGGTGACGTCCAACTGCTCACCCTTTTCCACCAATTTCAATGTATGCACGAGCATCCAAATATCCCAGAGAAAATAAGAAATGCTGAAAATGAGAAATGGGGGAATAATTAGCAAGTGAAATGGCCCAAAGTAGAGGTTGTTGTCTGGGTGAAAATCATCCAGGAACCAGCTCAAGCCTTGATCCCAGGCCTTGCTCAGTTTATGGGTATAAACATAGCCCAAGATCTTCTGGTTTTAAACTCTTTGCCAGCATCTAAGCTAGAAACAAGAATTGGCTGAATGAAAACTGATGTAAACAATTGCAAACGCCAAGATTATTGAACCCATTATCAAGAACCATAAGACTTACAATAAAAACAAGACATAAAGATTATATTTCTGTATTTTCAAGGTTAAGCCTTGAGACAATGATATATTTGTCAATTGGTTGCTATCTTTAATGTGAGTATTTAATTATGATTGCAAACCCAGGACAGACTGATTGTGCCCAGACAAACAGAAACATGCAATTTTTTACACCATGTAAATAAGAATATGATAGAATAAGAAACCTAAAAAATTTCTTTTAGGCTGTCATTATTATATTTGGGTAATAGAAGATATTCTGGAAACCATAAACTGAATTGTTAAATAAGAAAAATATTGGAGTTTTGCTCTTTAGACCTAAGATTTCTGTGATTTCAAATGGCTTTTAACCACAATGAAAACTTTGTCTTAAAACCACATTTCCCATAAAGTATTTTGGTTTTCTTCTGCATACAGCACTCTCCAAACAAACAGATACAGTCTGCTTTGCAACACATCCCTTTGGTGAGAAAATGCACTCTTGTTGCCTTGACTAACAAATAATAACCAATATGTTAATGGGAAAAGATAAAACAAGACTCTGAAATGCTCATTTGGGTCAAAATGAGTTTATTTCCCAGGGCACAGGGAATCCCAGCTGAATTGGTTGCTGCAGTGATACAAGAAACATGCAAACTGTACCCTTGATTAGAATCTGGGAGGGAGAGATAAAAGGTTTATCTGTGTGACAAGAGCTGTTTGATGGACTGTTAGATGACACTTTTTTATGTTTGCTAAAATCTCATAGCTTCTGTTGCTGCTTTGTCACTAAATTCACCCCCAGCCCCAAATTAACAATCTTGCCTTCCAGAGGAGGCTTTCTGGCAAACAAAAGTGATGAGAGCAAATATGTAAATATCATTAATATTTGGCTTCTAAAATACATGTGGATACGTGTGTGTAAATATTTAGGCTCCATCATGCACTATAACGTGTCCATCTGTCCACGTGGGTTTGTTTTCATGTGTTTATGTTTCACTCACTCTTTAACAGGTCAAGATTTTCAAGCGCTTCTGTGCCTGTATGTTGGCCAATATTATATTAACAATGTATTATTACAACATATTGTATGTTATCAATACATATACTATAGTATATAATATGTAATATAAATACATTATTATAACACCTATCATTTTAAGATACCAAAACGCATATTCTCAATATATAATATCATATATGATATTATGGAATCATAGAATCACAGAACGGTTTGGGTTGGAAGGGACTTTAAAGATCATCCAGTGATCTATGATCATCTCATTCCAACCCCCTGCCATGGGTAGAGACACTTTCCACCAGACCAGGTTGCTCAAAGGCCCATCCAACCTGGCCTTGAACACTTTCAGGGATGGGGCAGCCACAGATTATCTGGATAAAGAAATACAATACAATATAGAATATAGAATATAGAATATAGAATAATACATGCTATATATATTATACTATACACATATATATCAGTACACATATATTGTGTGCACATGCAAAAAAAAGATGAAAACCTAAGTTTAAGTAAAGTTGGATGTATTTTAATCTCCATTTAAAGCTTTGTCTAGGACCAAAGACTCCAATGAGACCCTGTTGATGACCTGATGGAGTTCATCTGTGTTTTTGGTATGAACTGGGGTGGTCACAGTCACACAGTGCCAGGGAAATGGTTCTGAGAGACAATAGACAGAGGAGCAGACTTTGAGAAGTGTGATGGGATGAGGAGTGCAGCAGTCCTTAATCAGATTTCCCAGATTACTGCATCATATTTATGGGCTTAGTGCAGCTCAAAGTTGCTGCCTCTTCTCTCAACGTCCTTTCAGCTACTTCCTACAGCACATGGCCATAACTCACTCCCACTCACTCCATGTTCCATGTGGAAAGGCCTGCAGGGAAAGACCTTTGCTTCAGAGGGCTTTGTAAATTCTGCCAGAAGAAAATAACCCTCCCCAAGGCTAATTCATCCTTTGTTTTACACTGCAAACACAAAACCAGGGCATTTCCCACACAAAGAGATTCCATCAGAGCTGAAGCCATGCATGGTCATACCCTATGTACTGCACTCCTAAGTACTTCCCTGAGCAGAACGAGCACTGCCAGCAGCTCTGAGGTGGGTGCATTTTGCAAAATCTCATAACCAAATGCACCCACAGCCTTCTGCCCTCAACCCTTTCTCCCCTGAGCTGGAGTTCACCTCTTGCTTTTCCAGATCCTGCCCAAGTATGTGACCCAGTCTCACTTAGCACTTTTATTGCTGATTTTCCGGAGCTTTAGGGGTTATGTCACACTGGACTGAGGACATGACACCTGATCAGAGAGGTGGTCTAAGATGACTTTCCACCTGTCTGATTTTTCAGCAGGCAGGGAATGATAACAGCGTCCCAGTGGAGCTTGAAGCACCTCAAAAGCTGCTCTAGATCCCATCAAGAGCAATTTACTCCCTGAATGGGGTTATGACTCACAGTCCTTTTGGATTTTGATAAGACTGATGACATTGCCTCTGTCATCGCTCCCTCTCCTCTGCCTCACCTGTCTGCCAGATGTTGTCTTTCACAGAGGCAGCCAAGCTGCCTGTTTGCTCTGCTGTTCTGACTCCAGCAGAGCAGCTGCCCTCTGCTCTGTATGAATGGTGGTTGGAAGGACTCCCGGATGGGGCTGCCACGCATCCAAAGAGTGAATCCTCTCTTGCCTCTGTCTCAGAGATCCAATCATCAGCTGTGGAGCCTGGAGGACAGCTGGGCACGGGGTGGCTTCAGCGGTGGCAGCTAAAGCGGAATCAGATGGGAGGTACTGAGAACGTATCCATGCTCTCCATACCCATCAGCAGCCACAATCTGTGTCTGGGCTACATCTCCTTTGTGACTGATGGAGGAACAGAGCCACTTTTAGGACAAAGTTCACCTTATCATAAAATAAACATGTACTAAAGGCTGTGTAAATCATATCTCTTGGCTATCAAGGGATCTCAGGAAGGTTAGGTGGGATGTTGACATCTAAATACAAGGGAAGTGAACTCACTCCCACAGTAAATTGGAATATTAGGGTGGTTTCTTGGTCATAGCGGTAGAGCTGATGACCAGAACATGATCCTCAGCTGCTTGAATTTATATAAAGTGTTCATTTACAATAATTCAGCTGGGTTACAGTGTTAATTTGTGTTCCAAGTGCTTTGACATTCTCCAAGCAATATTTTGCACTTGGTTTCTGGAAGCATCAAGGAAAAATATCTATACAATGTGTGTGTGTATATGTCTTTTTATATATATCTGTGTATGTGCATATGTATATGTGTACATGTGGAAGAGCCAAAAATTAAACTAAAATTAAAATATACCCAAAATGAACAAACAGAAGTTACTCTACATAGAGGAAATCTGTTCTCTATATCTACCTTAATCCATGCATTTCAATTAAATCCCCTTCTCTGCACTTGAGTCTATTCACTACATTAAAGCCAACTGACTAAAATTAGTTATTTCACAGCAATCCACCTATTAATTGGCATTTTCCTCCTCTGCTCCCACATCCCAGACCTCTTACTGTCTTCCTGGAATGATTTATGCTGAGTGGTGAAAATTCCCATGTCAACCTGCAGTGCAGAGTAACTGGTAGGTATGAATGGTGGTTGGAAGGACTCATTGTCTGATTTTTGTTATGTCCAAAATAAGCATTTCTATCCAAGCTCAGCCATGTTAACAAATTTCTTCATCAGCAGGCAAAGCTGCCAGTGCTGCCAAATTGTGCAGTAATGCAGACTCAGCAGGACCAGTTCTTCTTCAAGCCATAATGCCACTGTTTTTATTATTTTATTTTATTTT
>VYZT01045063.1:0-40017 GCA_013400735.1 Pomatostomus ruficeps
CCCCTAGCCCACTGCCACATCTCTACCCAGTGGTATCTTCTCAATTTTTGGAGGAGATGCTGGCTCTCCTTGTAGTAACCAGCAGATGCTGCTACAGAGCATCAATACTAAACCTACTCTCACTACTTTTATTATTACTGTTAATGCTGAAAGGGATATCATCTATTCATGTTTAGCCTTTGCAAATTTGAGGTAGGCTGACAGGGTCTATTTCTTTGTTTCATAGGAGAGAGCACTCCGTCTTCCCTTTGATATTGCCATTTTTTTTTCTAGTTATGAGTGTCTCTGTCCAGTGTCTATCAGTTTCTTATAGATCCCTCACAGTTCATTATGGGGTTGCTCAATTTATTAGGACCAATCATGCATTCATACCTTCTTTCATCTGAAGTGCACTTTTAAATGTTAGACTACACACTAATCAAGTTGAACATAATAATGAGAGCACGTTCACATTGTTAAGGTAAATGATCCAATGCATTCATAGTGAAGACATATTTGAACTACAGTTTGTGCTTTTTGTCGCAATATTGAACATTCTGGACAACTATGAATTGTGTTGTTTTGTGGAGGCCTTGCAAATATGTGATTATTATTACACTGCTGGCAGAACACTGGATATTTCATTGCAGCTAAATTTCTAAGTGCAATTAACTGGGGAGGATTTTATTGTGTAAATTTCTTCCTATAAATTAGAATAATAAGACATGAATGGTGCATCCACCTGTACATACATACATCTTTACACTTACAGTAGTGACTGAAGTATGAGACTGAGCTTGATACAATCCACTTCTCAGGGAAGGCAGTAGGTATTTATTAGCATCTTCAGTGTTGTTAACACAGCATCTGAAGCTGGTGAGTGGAGCTAAAAAAAAGTCAATTAATACTTTAGAGGTTGGAAGATGGGAGATAGTAAATGCATAAAAACTCTCTTCTTCATGCTTAATGGGGCACATTTTGGGATTTGGACATTTTGCATTTCTCCATTCCTCTGAAAGGGAAACGAATTGTTTGATGCAGTTGTTACAATTCTATAGGAGAACCTAAAGGCTGTTTGTGCTGTGTAAGGAATTTTGTTCCAGGACTTCTGCAAAGAAAAAACCACTTTTATATGAATAAATTTGTCTGATTATGTTCCTACACAGCAAGCAGGATTAGGCTTCAGCTTTGTAAAAGAATGTCGAGTGTTCCAGGACTAAATGCACAGCTGGTGGAATTCACAAATGGTGAGACATGTGCCAGGTAATCTAGTGAACAGAGGTAGTGGTAGCAGTGACCAACAGTAGCCATCAGTGACCACAGTATAGTCCCAAGGTCCCAGTGTTGTTTGTCTGCTGGACCCAGCCTGTACAGGCTGCTCAGCAAAGGCAGAGCAGAATCCACAGTTCTTGCCATGCCTTCCCTCTGGAGAGCAGTGGAGTTCCCCGGGCAATGAAGTTCTTCGTTCTGTCGCTGCTTCATAATGTGAATTGGAACATTTCCTCCTGAGGACACATAAACTGGAGTTCATTGCCTAATGTCAACAGACTTACATATACCTTTAGGAAATGTCCTGCCATGACTCAAGTGAGGTGATTCTCATCTGTCTTTCCTCTTAAGGAGGTATAGTAATCCCTTCTAAGTGGTGTGGGCCAGATTTTTCCGTATTCTGAAGTGAAACTTTCCACAACAGTTAATTTAATATAAGTACCACTCCCAGAAATGTATCTATACTGGAGATCTTTCATTGCTGTTATTATGACTTTCCATGCATCAGTTAAGTGTCTCAGCATGAGGTTCAGCTGTGCTTTTAAGTAATTTTTCCCATTTTCAAAGCTGTAGTTTCATTTCTGTATAAAATTCTAGACTAATCATATCTCCTCTAAAGTCACATGGGCAATTGCACATTAAAGACAAAATTTGACCGAAGCTTTGCGAGCTTTTTTCTGGCAAGGGAAAATGATGAAAGAAGAGGGCACAAATCGTGGAACAATCCAAGCCCTGTACCAAAGTCTCTAAGCTATGCTTCTCAGGGCAAGAGTGTATCCTCCTGCTTTGGTCTCCACATCTTTCACCTCAGGGCGGCTGGAAAACAGGATTCCACTACTTACTATGTAGCAATATGAAAAGAAAATTTTCACTCTAAAATCATGTTTAGATTGAAATACAGTTTAGAGTGCAGTGGCCAAAATATTTACAATATGTTGTTTATCTCTTACCACTTCTTATTTTATTACATTTTCATAATAATTTTACTTTTTAACTACTATAATTTACAAGGTAATAGACTTGGTTTTCATTATTTTGGCTGTACCACTCATGTTCCTTACATAAGGTAAGCAGTGAAAAATGGGCGTTGTGCGCAAACTCTCAAAGTTATTTATATGTCTCTAAAATCCAAACTAGAGGAGGCAAATGGAAAATTTGCATTTTTTGCAGTTGAAATAAGCTTAACATCTTGCTGAAAGTGTCAGAAAGCCAAGCCCAAATTGCAGTGGGCACATGGAAACTCAGATATGAATGCAGTACATTAGTAAATATTATCTTATGCAGCTGATATGAAAATATTTGTGCAGCAAAGGAAAATAATTTAATTTGTGGTATTTTTTCAAGAGAAAAGCATAATCCAGCACCTGGCTGTACTTCATCTTCCTTCTACAGATAAGTCAGTGTCATGCACTGTGTGAGCCCCTGCAGTGCTGTCAATGAACCACACGTTGACATGGTTTTTGCAGGCGGACTGAGACTGAAAGGTGCTTTCAAATATTAAGCTACCCTGCTTTAATGCATCTGATCTCCTTGGTCAGAGAAAATCCTAATTAGAGAAGAGCTATTCCTGATGACCATCTAACACTGTTATAGTAGAATAAGGACATTTTCTAGTGCTTCTAGTTTCAAATAACTGTAAGTTTCACTGTTTTACTTAAGATCATACTGCACAGTCTAATGCATCTCTTTTCTCTGGTATTTTGTCTGTATTTTCCTTTCTAAAATTCTGCTCATTGCTATTGGCAGTTTTTTCACTGTTAGGAAAATTATAGCTGTTGTTTTTAAAAAGAGAAAGCAAAGTGATCAGTGAACTAATAAAATGAAAACAGTTCAACAAATATCTAAGTAAAATCTCAAACATGTGTTGAGAATCTCAAGTCTCAGAGCCCTATTTAATTTTTCATTCAAATATGTCAGCTGCTAAGGCCAAAATTTACTAAAATAGCTTTTGGTGAAAAATTCTTTTTTGACTGAAGAAACCATTTCAAAGGTTCTGCAAGAATTTTGACTTCGATAGAAAAAAAGCAACAAGGCAACACCACTCCAAATACTTTGGTAGAAAACTAAGATGTTTACGTTTGAAATTGTTACCAGAGTAGTTGTAGCTGGGATGCCTTTTTCTGTTTAGTGGTTCCTTGCTAATTTCTACCATGTGCTGCCATGCTAAATTCACACCAATGGAAGATGAAATCCAAGCAGAGCCTTTGTTTGGGGAGAGAATCATAATGAGATGAAGCTTCAGAGCAGTGATGTTCTGGCTCTAAAGCAATGTTTCCAAATTGCAGTGTATGCTCAAGTCTAACCTTGTATTTCTTGTCTCCACTGTGGGGCCTTTCTGTTGTAATTACTTTCCATGTTGCTCCTTCTCACTCTATCTGCTTTTTCTTAGACTGTAATGGCTTTTGTTTTTCAAAATGCATGTTGATTTTTTTGAATTTGTGTTTGTTAGCTGAAATTAACTTTATTTAGCATTTGGATTTCAGTGCAGTTTTCCTTGTGCCATCCTCTGGTGTTTGAAGCCCACCAAATGCAAATTAAGCTACCCTATCCTGGCATTGCTGCAGAGTCTCTAAGGACTCCTCTAGCCTGCTAAGTATGAGGGATTTTTTGGCAGGATCTGTTTAGACAAGTACTCTGGCAACCACAACACACACAGAGGTCCCAGTGATGTTCTGCATTCTTGCTGGATATTGACCATCCTCAAGTCCGTCTGTGAGTTCAGGTTTGCAGCAGTGTGAAAAATGCCGTAGGATCCATCTGTAAGGTCATAAGGAACTATTTAAAATTCAGAGGTTGCAGGAGGAATAACTTTTACCAGGTGACAGAGGCCTTTAGTCATCCCAACATTAATCTGCAGCAGCCTCGACACAGTTTACATTTGCAAGTGAAGGCCTGTTCCCACACCAGGGAAATCAGGACGTCTAAGGCACCCTTTGACTTAGATTTGTGCTTCTGGATTTCTCTTCACACTCCAAACCTTTCCTCTCAACCCCTTTAAACAAGAAATCTCTGCCCTTCTTCCTAGTATCCTTTCCACTGACTGGCAGAAACAGCACTCTCCTCCACCTGCTTAGTCCTTTCCAGATTGAACACTTTGTAGATTGTCAGCAAAGGGTGCTTTTGTGGAAAAACTTTCTGCTTCGTGAAGTGTCATAGGGAGCTACAACAAGGATCAGATTCAGTCAGCATTGGAGGATGGCTGCTTCCTTTTTCTCTTCCCTCTTACATGCCCAGGGGAAAAAGCAAACAGGAAACACTCGTTCCTTGAAGGGATGCATATGACAAGTAGAAGGGGGAGGAGTGTGGGCAAGCTGCCCACACGTGCAGTATGCATGTTCCCACATCCTGGTCCACTCGGCTTTTCTTGACCAGGCTTGTCCCCAAACAGGTGCTGACTCATCAAACATGACCTAGAGGTGAGCAGGAGTCAACCTGCCAAATTATTTGCACAGCAAACCCAAAGGCTGTCTATGGAATACTGTCCAATGTGGCCTGGTTACAGCCTTTGCCATTGATTTACCTTGTGTCCTTCTTGTGTCATTCTCAAAGCAACTTTCCTTCCACTGAGAGGCTATGAGACTGCCAGAGAAAGCTGAAATTCCCCTTACTTGGGGCCATGGACCACAATTCTGTGTACGAAGTCCAGGACCAAATGAACTAGATGGCAGGTGTTACAGATACCAGGGAGTGTGGTGCAGACATATGTGCCACTGCACATACATGTGGTGTTTTCCGTGAAGTCTGATTCCCTTAAATGGCTGTCAGCTTTAGAGGCCTTGCTGAGCATCTGTGCTGTGCTGCTAAATTTATGCTTGTAATGAGAAAACTGCTGGCAGAGGAGAGAGAGAGAGGCCCCCACCCTCTCCCCTTCACTTTATCTCTTTCTGTTCTCTTGAAGTACACATCCAGGCACTGCTGCTCTCACCTGTGGACACGTGATGGTGTCAGGCTGTAACCCAGGTCCATGACTTTCAGCTAAGGCCAGATGATAAACTTTAGTGCCTCTTCGGTGCAGTGCTGTGTGTCAGCTTTACTACCAAAGGGCCCACGCTAGAAGCAGGCTAACTTGTGGTGTTAACAAGGATCAATTCACACTGGATGCTTGTCTTTTTTAAACAAAATACTTGTCCATGACTGTATGTCTCCCTCTCCCGCATGGCCTTGTTGCTGGGCTTGACAGCTCCTTTGAAGGAGGGTGACAGTATTGCAGAGTGTGATGAGCTCGAAGTTCTTTGGCACTGAAAATCAGGCTGTAACATTACATTTGTCTCTTTACTTGATGAATAGGATACATTTGTTGCTGGATGAATGCTTTGTTCTGAAAGATCCAACTGGCTCCTGGCCTGCATTTATATCACTCATGCAGTAAATAACTAGACATTTTTAATTCTTAATAAAAATATCTATTATATTGGCTGTATAAGATTGATGATAGTCTTTCTTCTGATGCTGCTGCTGAACTACTTCAGTTTTGCACATGAGGTATTGCCATATTTTAGCACCTTTCACTTGCTTTAGTTTGCCACGATAAGTAGTTTGATTCTTCAAGGTAGTACCAGCTGAGTTGATATGAAATAGTGAATCCTTAGAGTGCCCAGTGAGTCTTCAGAACAACACTGTGAAGGCTGGATGACTGCTGGATGGCTAGCTGGGTTGTCCTAGCTCTGTAATGAGTTTAGGTAGTGTTAATTCTGTAATCTCTGCATCCCACCCAACTGTATGTTATAACCATACTCTTTAGCATCTTTTGTCCTAATTTTTCTTCCTTTGTCAATTATATTGATAAAAAAAGATGCAATGTTGCATGCATTCAGGAAAAGACCCTACAAAGTAGTCATTTTTAAGCCCGGCCACTTACCAATCCAGAACTATAAAGAATAATTTATAAGTGAGTGGCAGTCTAAGCTCAAAGGTGCTGCCATCTGTCAAAATGAAATAGTTGTATTTCTATAGAACCCTACACCCAAGGACCTCGATGTTAAGACTATTAAACCACATAACATCCCAGTGAGAGACCTAATAATAGCATGTCTGTTATGGAGATCAAGGAGATAAAACCGAGTTAAATGACTTGTCCAAGAAATCACTATCTGCTACCGGCAAGAACAAAAAATGAACTAATTGACCCCATCTTTCAGGATCTATTTTAATCTTGAGATAATTCTGCTTACTCATCCACAACTATTTCACTCACAGTTTATCTTAACATGTTTTATATAAACAGCCAGGAAACTGTCATGTGTCTGAATTATGTAGAGTGTTTTTCTATACAAAGTGCACATCTAACACATTAAACATATTCATTTTTCTGTCTGGTTCCTCCAGTTCATAGTTTTGTCTCAATGATAAGGCATTATGAAGCCCTATATTGTATTTTTCATTTGGAGATTTATAGAGTGCAATTTTTTTTCTTTCCCCACCAGATTATCCACTACACAAGCTAACTTCATACCTCATTTCTGCCATTGATATGGCTATTTTCTAAAATGTGAATGAAATACCTGGCGCGATAAATATTGAAGTGTGTCTGCAGTTTCATTTTCACATACAATTGACACTTTTCAAAGAATAAAACCATTGCTGCAGTATTTACTAAGTTGTCCCTATTTTAATTCTGATCTTCTTGAATAGTATTTCAATAGAGCAAGCAATTCAACATAATTTCTCTTCATTTATGATCATGTTATATTATTTCAACATAATCATGCAGTAATAGAATGAGTTATGTTTATGACATACCATTTATATTTGAAAATGTGCATATAGATACCACAATAATTCTAATATTACATTTCACCACCTTTTCATTGACAGGAGAATGCACTGTTCTACTACTCTGAGTTACAAATGCTATATAATGTAATTCTGCTTAAATAGCTGTTTGCATTTTAGTTTTGCAGGGTTAATAATTCTCTAGTACCAAAAAATTAAGATCAGTTCCAAGTCTATGTATTTTTGAGTGCTGTTTATTTCCACTTTTTTACTTTGTCTGTTAAGTGACTCTTCATGACATTAACGTAGTATATTAAAACCACACAAGTATAGTGATTTATATTAGTATGTGAACTCTCCTAAGAGTTTAACGTAGTATTTCTTTTGCTACTAGTGTAAAGGTATTTCTACAGCTTGTCTTTGCAAATAGGTTGTCTTCATTCTTTTTGCTAAGACAGCTTGCTTGTAATACTTTGTGGCTGACTTTCTGGAGAAAGGGAAACCAATTATGTTGGTTAGAAAGGCTGAAGTGGGGAAATGGGATCTTCTCTCTGCTGAGGTTATCAAACTATCAGGAAAATATGCAGTGGTCCAAGTCCCTTGCAGTTACTACATAATATCTCCTGTGCCTCACTGCCTGCAGCTGTAACAATCCTTATGCTTCAATGGGCCTGATTCTTTCACATAACTGTTTTTGCACCACTTCTGCTGTAGTAGAATCAGTGAAGTCTCTTTTGAGTAGAACTGTGGAACAAAGAAAGGATTAGAATCCCTACAACACATGTGCAGCTTCTGAATAACTCGATTAGCTCAATCAATGATGAATGGTAACTCTTCAGTAGAAATCCTGCCAATTTTGATAGAATTTTTGACATCCTTTTTATCTATTCTTGATCAATCTAGACATGTTTTTTAGGAGAACAAAACACTTATTTAGTGCAGTATAGCTATCACTCATTGTCATAAATGTGAAAAGTTAAATGACTATTTTTTTGGTATAAACTATTATTTTTATTACCTACTTTTCAAGAGGAAGGGAGAGATAATTGCAATTACAGGGATTTTGGCATGCTGGTTATTCAATTTTGAATTGTTGGACATGAACGGGGAATACTGTGATATACAGGTTTATTTTTTCTGCCTTTACGCTAAACACAAATTTAAAAATAATAGCTATTATTTCTGTACATCCTTCAGTTCTGCCTGGTTGAGCCAGGTAAAATTAATTTCAGAAATTCCTGCAGAGGATTTGCTGAAGCAAAGAATTAACACAAAATAAGTGAAAAAGTAATGGACAAAGAGAATAAGTGTCAGTGGCAAAGAAATAGGTAACTCCCAGAATCTTTGAGTCATGGCTTGGCATCTTCTCTGTTATCAGTGAAAAATGAGTTGAAGACCTCACTTTGAGGTTTGGAGAACCTTCAGCACCTGCAGAGCAAATGTGACAGAAAAGGCAAAAAGTTACAGGATGTTTTCTGGATGGAGTTATGTGGATACTGAAAAGCTGCTAGCAGAAGGTTTTTCCCTGCTTTTTGCAGTATTCTGTGAGAATCTCTCCTTTCTCATGCAAACTGTGAAAACAATAAGATGGTTTTTGTAAATAGTATCTGAACACCTGCTGGTTTTCCTGATCTGTTTTTGATTCAAGACACAGCATGTTTGGAATTGGGTGTTGTAGGACTTCAGCCAATCACCCCCGGGGGTGGGTGACCACTGACCAATCACCTATGGATTTTTAGCACATATGAGAAGGGTTGTTGTAATAAACGCTCTCTCTCTCGCTCCTTGGACTGGCAGTGTGTCTGTGTGAATTTGGCTCCGTTACTGGTACAACAGCAACAGAGTTAGGCTTTCAACCACTCTGCTTCCACATCGTAATGGTGAAACTTATCCTCCCACTTCTTGTACTGCCCAGTTCAGCACTGTGAAAAACAGAAAAGGAGATTTCCTTTTTCAGCATTGTAGTGGCATCTCTTCTTTAAATGCATTTAAAGGCAAAGCAATAGAGTGAGGTTGTGCCAAACATACAAAAGGAATATTTGTTCATTTCCAAGATTTGAAACAATGGAAACTATAAATATACTAAAAGCTGTACAGGTATTTTAAGTTTGGTTTGTGATAACGTCTTCTGATTATTAATCATGAGATTAATATTACAAATTACTAATAAGTAACAACACATATGATTTCAGTTAGTTGTATCTGACCATGCTCATCTTAATCTGGAAGAAGAGAAGCAATTAATTCAAATTAATACTGAAAAAAAATTACATTTAGGCTCTGAAGCAGTTGGTATTGGAGCAGTTTGGGTAAGGTAGATCCCATGGGTTTTCTCCTGTAAGGACTTGTGCTTAAAGTGAAATACCTGCTTGGATACTTCTAGGCCTGGGGCATAGCCTTAACATTTATTATAACAGCATCTACTCTGTTAGCTGTGTTCTCAAAAACACTTGGAAGACAAAACTGAGAGAAATTATGCTCCTTTGAGCTGTTAAAGGTAATTAATTTCATTGATGATCTGATTGTTCCTGATACTAATGCCTGTTCCTCCATTTACTTTCATGCTCTAATCCAGCAATGTCTTGACTATAGAAATTAGTAAAAGTTTTAATTGTTTTCAGTTGATACTATTTATTTAAGATGATCATATTGTAGTGTTTGTCTCCACTTTTATTATTTGCTTTGGATGGTTAGTGCTGTAAGAACCCAACTTTGAATCAGTCTGCAGCATTCACTGAAAGACTGAATACCTGATATTTCAGAAAAAGGAAGTCATGGGATATATGTGTTTGCCCTGGACTGCAGAGTGGGAGAAGAAATTAAAAAAACTTCACCACAAAAAACCATTGATTCTTTAAACTTGGAGGTAGATGGTGGGAGCTTTAGCTTGGGTACCAGCTCTGAGGTGTGCCGTGATGCTCTGGTGGGGGCACCAGGCATCTGCTCGTGGTTGCAGGGGCTGCCGGGCTGCTCCAAGGCACGGGAGGGCTGGCGAAGTTCCTGCAAGGTTTCACCCAACCCACCGATGTTCCAGGCGCGCCGAAGAAGGAGAGACAAGCGGAGGGGCTTCCCAGGTGGTTTATTCAGCACTGGGGTTATGCCGGGGAAGCATTGGCACAGCGTGTTACAGTTCCATAAATACCGACACGAGGGGGCGGGGGGAGGGTACAACATCCAATGGGGGGGGGGCTGGGTTTGAATTTGGTGGGCTTTGTGTAGGATTACGCAATACAGAGCCCTCCAGGAGGGGGAAAACAGATACCGATGGGGGGGGAGGGGGCAGCAGTGCCTGGCCATGAGAAATACAGAAATGTGGCCAACAGCACACCTCAACAGAGGTGTCCAGTTCCTCACCTGCTAGTGGAAAGTTTTTTACAAGGAAATTTCACTGGGAAATTTCAGCATAAAAGGAATGTGTGGAAAAACTAATACCACCTTAGAGCCTTGTAGGGTTTCTGTAGCTTCCCTGTGGCTACCTGTGGATATTTCCATTACGGTCTTTTTTTCATGGTTCTTGGAGAGTTCCCACCTGATGTGGACAGAGTCACAAAGCTGTGAATGTGACTCATTCTTGTCCTTTGAAAGAGGAAGTCCTATGTACAAAAGGAGAATCTCCACAAGGGTACAAAGGAGGTGTTTCCATACTTGTCATAATAAACAAGTGAAATCTTCTAGAGAAATGTTCTCTGGTCACTCACGGAGGTGCTTATGCATTCTTGTATGACCAAATAGTGACCAGCATGTCTGAGGAAAAAGCTATTACTGGAGTTTAAATGCACAGACGCAGACATATGGGCTCAGAGGGAAATATATGTTGCTAAGAGTTCCATCTAATTTTGCAGTTTCATTTGGCACTACAAAGTAGAGTTGTTGGAGATAAAAAAAGAATACCTAAAGAAAATTTAACTTAGACATTGGGATGTTAAAAACACACAAAAAATTGATTAATGTTTACTTCTTCCCGCAGTTTGGGCAAAATATTTATTTAATACATCAGTTCTACTTAAAGCTTTGCTTTAGGAAGCCTCTCTGATGTGCTGATAGATTCAAGAAGTGCTAGATAATAACTAATGCAGCCAAGACAAAAAATCACTGCAGGGTGGGCAAAGGAAGCAAGAAATGGATGCAGAGGTTCAGGATGGGACATGTATTTTCAGATATTGTTGCTGAATTTCTATAACCTGTCTGTTGTCAAATCAAGGGCAATGCATTTCCAGTCTGGTTTAGAGGGAATACATGCTCTGTTTGCTTACCTGCGGTGTACTATTTTGTTGTTATTGTTTTGCTATCATTTTGGTTATGGTAAATATTTTGGAGCTGGCTGAATGAAAGGGCAAAAAGAGATGTTGCTGTTATTTTTTCCCCAGAAGCCAAATAGTCTGCTAAGGTGTGCTTCTGGATTTGTTGCCTTTTTGCTTGAAAGGCTTTGAAGCATATTATGTCCAGGAACTCCAAATCACCATTGTTAAATTTCCAAAAGGATGGGGGAGACAGGAGATGGATCATGGAAGATGCTCTTTGTCTTTTGCAGTTATTTCACTTTAAATTACACATATGTGTCTGCAGGAAAAGTGGCTAAGACTGGCTAGGAGATTAGAGTAAATACTTTAGGATGCCTGGATCCAAATGTTAGTCTTTTGTATACAACCGTCTAATAAATCTAGACCAGGAGAGATTATAATCTAATGGTCTACCTTAGGAGTATGCATTGAAATGAATCTTTTTTATATTTCTACTGGATGTTAATATGAGGAGAAGACAAGCATTCCAACTCTATGAATTTACATTCTCTTCTCTTTTTTTTCTAAAATAGCTAAGGGATTTACAGGTTTTTCTGACTTAAGTGATACTTTTTCTACTGTCAATAACAATCCAACAGTCAGATTTGCAGTCCTATGCCCTTGCAGTAAAAATTTCAATATCTCTAAGTAGTTTTTTACTGACACATATATTTATTTGTGGAATGCTTTGGATTCTCAGTGAAGCAAACTCGAGCAAACGTAATTTAATTTTGATATGTATCAAATATCTATCCTATATTTTATCTTTTTCTCTTTTTTTTCCTTTATTTTTTTAAATCAGTTTTAGCTTTTACGCATTCAGGATTCCTTCATACAAAGGGAACCACCTGGCTTTCTCATACATTGAGAAAATTTCATTGAGCTAATTTGCAGGCTAGAAAACAATGATCCAAGAAGCTAAGTACCTGTCATTGTTAATCCCATGCAACATGATATGCAACAGAAGAGAAGCCAGAAGATTACTCTGGAAGCCGTGAGTAAAGCTCTGGTAGAGCATTCATGTAGTGGAAATAAAATAGAGCTTTCAAGGGTGCTGTGGAAATTTAGAGGTGACAAGCTGAACTAATAAAACCATCTATCCCATAGGTAAATGTATAAGCAGAGTGATTTTTCAGCCCTGTTCCAGCTTAATACATAGGCCAGAAGAGGAGGGATGGTAGAACATAAACCCACATTTTGCGGGACAGAAGAGGAGATTGTTGCTGTCTTATTGGC
Organism: Pomatostomus ruficeps; assembly: GCA_013400735.1. Classification (NCBI taxonomy): domain Eukaryota; kingdom Metazoa; phylum Chordata; class Aves; order Passeriformes; family Timaliidae; genus Pomatostomus; species Pomatostomus ruficeps. The sequence continues at coordinate 12,477 of VYZT01045063.1, forward strand.
TGACCTGCAGTTAGACAGAGGAGTTAGCCCTTGTCTTGGAGGTGACTGCTGGAATTTTTTCCTACATGGAAGATATTCCAAATCTACAAATATAACTTGGTGAGAGGAGGCCAAATTTGGACCTGTCAACTTTGACACATTCCTTAAAAGATTCCAAATGATAGCTATGGTATGTAAGAGAGTTGTAACAAAGGAGAGACTTTCAGCTTTTTTAACAGAGAGCTATATAATCACACTTTCTTGTAGAAGCATTCAGTGTGAAGATCTGTCAATAGAAATCTCAAACTGTGAATATACAATTGCGCTTTATTATCCCTTTGTTATTTTGTAACTACATAGGTATGACAGACAGAAACTGATGTTAAAAGAAATCCACAATTGTCAGTGTGCCACAAGCATGAATCCCACTGCTGGAAGTTTTTCTGTAAATCAGCATCTTTGAGTAGGTACACCAAATGCCATATTTTAACAAAATGTTTTTGCTCATAGTAACACTCAAGCTCTTAATTTAAAGAAAATGAACATCCTAACATTTTGTTACTGTAGTGCACAGCAGATAGATGGTGCTCTGTCTTGCACAGACCAAACAAGGAACTAAACAGTTATAAGTACCAGATAAAAGGTGCTGAGGGGACAGAGTACATAGAGAAACTTTCAGTTAGACCCATTGCCAAGGCATCCCTGGGAGCCCAAATAAGCAAATAAGTGTTGTAAAACAATAATCATGTGTAAGACACCCCAGGTTTCCTCAAAAGTCCTTTGGCTCTCTAAGGAGTACAGTGAAAGTGTACACAGAGGTCTCCAAACCTTCACACACCAGCAAGATTATTTGTTTGCCTTAGTGCTACTCATTTTGGCAGGGCCTAGAAACCAGCCACACATAAAACAGAGAGAGATGGAAGCATCTGGTGAACTTCAGAGTTCTGTCTTCCTTGAAAGATGGAAAGAAGGTAGCAAAGCTCTGCCTGAGGGGTCCCTTTTTTTCTTTTTTTTAAGAATTAATTTCAGTTTGTATTAAAATTGATTTGTGATTACTTTGTTTCAGAGTTTTGGGGAGGATGTGTTGAGTCTGTTTCGTCTGCCAGCTCAAGTGAGCTGTTCATGGCAGTTGCATAGCATTTTCTTCCTGCCTTGTGCCAAATCTTGGTTGTCACTGCCTGTACCTGTGCTCAAGCTCAGGGGGTTCAATTTTTAATGTGGTCAGGGTTTGAATTCCAAAGATCAGCAAAATGTGTCTGTTAGGATGTGCACGTAACAATTACCTCAACAGTCACTACACTTTCTGAAACCTTGTGTCTGTGCTATGTTTATTAAATGCATAATCTATTAAAGGGAACAACAATTCAGTTCCCTTAATCCCATTCCTAACAGACCCACGTGCAAATCCTCCAACAGAGCCATGCACCTGTGACTGAGCTGACAGAGTAGCAAAGCAGAGACGGGGCCCAAGATGAGCTCCTTAAACAACCAGACCTCGCTGAGTGACAGCTTGTTTGTGTCCTGAGTGATGTGAGGGATCTGGTGCGGAATCCCACAATGGAATCACTGCTCTGTGACGTATATATATTTGTACTTCAATTCAGTGCCCCCACAGGAGCAACAAAGGCCAAAAAATCCACCACAGGTGTGCTTAACTTCAAAAAGAACAACTCTGTGAAAACAGGGGAGTCCACTAAAAAGAAGCTAAAATGGGCCACTAAAACAATTAATTTTTTCCAGGCAGTAAGAAGATCTCTGAAGTAGGGACACAGTAGCAGAGCATGCCCCATCCTTTGGGAAAGTCTTCAGAAGGGGTGAAAAGAGACTGGCATGGCTAATCAGCAAAGGGAAAAAAGCTATTAAAAGTAAGAAAGATCATTCAGAAAACTGAAGTTGTGTCAAAACTAAGTACGTAGGGATGCATTCTAAAGACTAAAAATAAAACTGTAATCAAACTAGCCAAAAGATTTTACGGGCTAACCAGTTTCAGGGATCAGAATTTCCCCTAAACCTTTTTTTGATCACTTTAGCAGAAACAGATGATGACCAGCATATAAAATGTTGAAATGGCTACTCATTTTTTATATTGATATTTGCTGTGAGTAAAACGGGCTAATCCCACATAGAAACTTTTTTTTTTTTTAAGAAGAGAGTGAGGACATCAACAGAGGTCTGAGGAAGGATTAACAGTACCAAAAGGGAGATCTGTGCTATTTAAAAATACATGAAAGATACCTGTAAGTATCGGTGAATGATGAAGTTTGGTGACAATGTAAAGTTCTTCCAGGTAGTAATGATGAGCATCGGTTGTGAAGAATTGCCAAAGTGATTGGGTAATAAAATTACTCCGATGAAATTCAGTGTACATAAATGTAAAGTACATGTACACTGGGGAAAAAAGCCCTTTTCAAATAGAAGATGGTGGGCTCTGAACTGATGATTACCACTGAAGAGTAAGATGTGGGGTTATGATAAATAGTTCCATGAAAAGATAATCTCAGTGCTCGGCAGTAGTTAAAAAAATCAATAGTTAAAAGTTATTAGAGAACAGAGAACAAACAGAAAACATAATTATTCCACTATATAAAGCCATGATTCACCAGGACATTGAAAATCAGGTGCACTTCTAGACATGTCATTGCAAAAATGATGTTTTAGAACTGGAAAACGTGCAGAGAAGGGCAACAAAGATGGCCATGCCAACAGCTTCTGTGCAGAGGCTGGGACTTTACAGCATTGAAAGGAGGCAACCTGAGCAGCTGTATCAGAAGCCTACAAAACCACAACTGCCAGCAAGAAGGTATGTGCAGACTGACTGCCCTCTCTTACAGTGCGAGAACCTGTGAAAGGAATTGGAAAGAGAGGTTTAAAACAAAAAGAGGGAGTTCATGCAGTGGATAAAGGGCCTTTGTCACTTCTTCCCAAAGGCTTTAATGAGCACAGGTTTTCATGCAAGCAAGGGGAGACCAGAGTTTATATGTATGTAGACAAAGCACAACCCGCTCAGAGAATCTCCTGAGCTGAAAATATTCAGAGATTATGAGAGTATTGGGGGGAAATATTATATGTACTTGTGTTGGTTTTATTCTCATCAGGTGGCTGCTGCTGACCATCTCCTAGTCTGGCTGAATCCTTTCTCTGGCCCACTATGGCTGCTCACATGTGTGTGATCACAGGTGGGTAGAGATGCAAACTTTTCACATCCAGACAGTTGTAACATATCTTGCTAAATTAAATCATGGTTTTTGAAGATGAAGTACCAAAATGAGATTATAGTCTTAATACTAAAATAATACCATGACACTTTATAATTAGTGACTTGTACTATTTTCCTATAAACTGGCTTCTAATCATGAGATTCAGTGTTGGTTGTGAGAGTCAGGACAAAGCGGTATCTTGGCTGTGGGGACAGTGTTTAAGTGGGGAGGTTCAGTTGGTGTTTCAACCATTCACTCATCCCCTTGAACAAGAAGCTCAGGTACACTTCTTTTCACCTGCTAATTTCAGCTGAAATTAAGAAAGCTGATTAACTGAAAAGGAAGGAATCATTTTATCTTAAATTGCAGACCTTGTGCTTGGCTACCACTTTGTACTCTTAGTCTCCTTTTATGCTTGTATTTCAACTGGTCACTCAGAAATATGTTTAGCATGGTTTTTTGCCTTACACTGAGATCTTTCCTAAGCAGCAACTTTTATTTGTGTAGTTTTAGTATCTTTTAATACCTGGAAATATATAGATTAAAAAAAAAGTGTTTGAGCATTTATTGAAACCATCTTTACAGCTTCTGAGGTGTTCTCTCTAATGTATTTGAACTTGTCAACGATTTTTTTTGGTAATAGATAGAACTGAGAAACACATCTCAAATACATTCTCATACCACTTGGTCTCACAGTTAAGAATCTCTGATCTGATACAGCCTATATTACTATATTTTGTAATTAGGTTAATTATGAATGTTCTGTCATATTATTTTATTTGAAAATGCTGACTGATCCAAAGTGTAATTTCTACAAAAAAGTATTGTACAAGTCTTAGAAATTTCTGTTTAGCTGGGGTTTTTTAAGCTTTCTGGTTTACAGGTGTTATTTTTTTCTTTCACATAGGAATGAACACTTTGAAAATGAGAGATTCTGTGTTTTGCCCCGTCATATCTAAGCCGCACCAAGGGGAAAAAACCATCCTCGGGTAATTTTTTCGAGTTCTCTTGTTTTTAGGTGACTGTTAAAAATACCATAAAGATGTTAATAATAGAATTATAGTTGAATTGATCCAAGGTAGAGGATCAATATGTTACTCTCTCTAAGAAATTTAACAACTCTATAGTTCTTTTTTGCTTGATACTCCATTAAGATGCTATCTAATGTATTTTTATTTATTAGGAACAACATTCATACTCTGAATTATCCCAATTTGATTAATCATAAGCCGATTATCAGTCATTCTGAAAAGAAAATGGCTGCAAAGGAGCACACTGCCCTGAAGTCAGGCACATTTGGCAGGTTTCATACTAACTTGATAGTAATTATGATCTCCATTGAGTGAGACAGGCAGTGAATAAGATATTTAACACTGTGTGCTTTTCGACTTGTGCTTTCCATTTCTGGGTTTCAGTGTTATTAAAATATCTATGTGGGTATATTTTAAAAGAAATAATTATCCTTTCCTATACATGCAGTGTTTTTTTAATTCTCAGGGAATTTTCTCTGTTTACTGTCTGCTCCCCAGGGATGGATGCTCTAACCACCATAGGGAGAGCAGGACCATAAATACCCTTTTGCAGCACAGGAGCTGCAGTTACAGTGTAGTGAAATCTATCACCTCACTCATATACAATGCAATCTGTCTGCATCAGAAAATTACCCAGAACTTTCTACCCACAGTGGCTAGATTCACCTATGTTCTTGATTTTAGAGATTTGATGTGTATATTCCAGGTAATACAGGTCCTTCTGTGTAGTTCTTGTATTTATAAATTGTTCTTTCTCTTTACTAAACATTATAGATTCTTGTATGATTTATGTAACACCTGTTTTTAACATCTCTAGTCTAACTCAGTGGAGAGTTCCCCAAATATACATATATAGGCTATGTCAATAGTCAGAGTAACTACTATGTCTGAACATCTGAATTCTGTAATACCATTTTGTCGTGGTAGTCCACTGGCCACCAGAAAGAGAATGCAGCGTTCTCAGGCAATGAGGAGCTTGGCCATAAGATATCTAGACTGTTGTAATTCTCAGCATAGAAGTGCTTATAAAATCTCAAGGTACAACTCTCCTACAAGCCTGAAAGTTACCTTACAAACTCTGAAGAGTAAAGGTACCACAAGAATAAATTTGACCATGTTTCATATACAATTGCACTGGATTCCGCCAATTCCAAATTCTTCTGAAACACCTGGAGAAGTTGCTGTTGTTTGTAACTATTGTTATAAAAACTGTAATGCATTGCATAACAGCCATGATCTTATTCCTAGGCTTCTGTTGTATAAAGCTTTCTGGCTACAAGTTTAGTATTTACTAAATACATTTGCTAGATCTACTAGTAGAACTCACATGTCTTGCTTCTTGTGCCATTCCAAAGCACTCCTACTCGGAGGGAGGAGTAGTAGGAATGAGAGGGTAAGACCAAATTTTCAGAATGTTGGAGTAATGCCTCTGGTCCAGCCAAGAGTATGGATGTGACTGATGACTTTGCAGTGATGTGGAAGACAAAATACTGACATGTCATAATAAAAAATTTTTGAAAGCTCGAAATTTTGGCACCTATGACAAGTTGCCACATGACTAAGAAAATAGGTTTGTTCCAGACTGCTCTGAAATGGAATGAGAACAATTACTGCAAATAGTTCTCCCAAATGTGTTTATTCTAAGCCTGTCCATACAGCCAACTACTGTGCTATGTGGTGCCAACCTTGAACAAGCTGATTCAAGTACCAGAAACAACCTAAATGGGGCAGATCTGTGCTCTCTGCACAATTGAAAAAGCCAGGTAAATATCTCTGCAGAGGTCTGGTTCCCACCTGACTAGGTTGTTTCCTTACTGAAGGCAGCTCAGACATAAAGCTTACATGGTGTCACTCCACTCTGCTGTAGTGTAGGAGGGAGACATCTAACATATGGGGTCTGACATAGCAAAGGAAAAATTTGGGCTCTGGGTTAAAACTGCCAGCTACTTCTTTATTTCCTTTTTTTTTCTGTGTTTGTTTTGGTTTCTGTGTGTGTCTGTTTAGCCAACAAACTTAAACACAACCTTACAACCCCTGAGATGTCCTCTCCTCCCTCCCAGTTTTGTAATCGCCGTGTGCTTACACACAGAGCAGACTGCAGGGAGGGAAGAGTAGGCAGAGTGCTGAGGAGTCCAAGTGACTCCCATTGGAGATGGTGGCTTCCTTCCTCATCCTGTTCAAGTCCACATTTAAATGTTAGCATGGTGGTCGTCTTTTCAGATATGAGTAGTCCTTCCATTTCCTTTTGCTGCCTTGTGCCTGCCGAGATTGGCAGGATCTTTCTTGTAAAAGCACTCTCATCACAATTCCTGTACTGCCTCCTGCATGCAGACAGAAAAGTGAGGATGTAGGAAAGAAATAAGGGAAAACAAAGAACATGTAACTATTCTGAACATACTTTTCCTCCAAAGAATTATTGAAAAAATACCATAACATTTGTCAACTGAATGAACCTAGCTTCCAAGCTAGCTTTCACTTTGTTTAGCCTTCCTATCTGGGTTAGCTTTTAACAAATTCAGCTGTCACTTTGTATATGAGTGAGAACATTTTTAGTACTGTGGATTGAGCTGGCAACAAGTGAGCAGTAGTGTGAGACCATCAGCAGGTGCGTGGGAGACAGCAGCGGTTTGGGAAGCCTGAAAGAGTGCCTGTGAGGTGCGCAAAGGGAAATCAATGCTAAAAAAGCATAGTAAAAATCTTCCTGGTCGTAAGAGGTTTTGCTGGAACAACTGTGCTGCTGAGACCATAATTTGTTTTTCTATTCTTCAACAGTTTCTGATCTTTGTCTGTTATCTCTAGGGTTTAAAGACAGTTTCTTCTTTTCAGTGCATTTGGAAGTACTAATCTTTGGACTGAGGTAGGAATTTACCCATAGTTCCCGAGGGCTGCTTTTTTAACATCTGTTTAGAAGCAAGGAGGCAAGCAGGATGCCAGTTTTTTGAATCTCATAATACATTTGGATCAAAAAGTCACTGCAAAAGGGAGCATTTTAACAAGAAATACCCCAATCATGGAAAGCTTCCAAATAAAATTTCCCAATAATTATATCTGCTAGACATAAAACCAGATAAATTATATTGAATCAACTTGTACATAAACATGAAGACAGTAGGGGAAGTATAGTTACATGAGCCACCTGCACACCAAATACTTATTAACATGCTTGCTGAATTTATTCTTAAGTATCAGGGCGATTCCATGCTGCAAAAGCCCCAGTGAATGTGTTTGTATTAGCACTTTGCAGCAGAGAGACTCTAATCTGCCAATTCCTAAAAATGAATGCAACTTTCTTGAGGAAACCATGCTGAAACTGACACTCTGGGTGAAATCCTGAAGTCAAGAGGATCATTTTCACTGCGTTTACTAAAGCCAACATTTGTTGACTAACAACCAATGACAGAATGCAGAGCTGGAGTATCAGAGTGATAGTAAATGAAGGGTATGCTAAAGGGTTGAGGTGAACAACACAACAGAAACAATGGGAAGTGTCTTACCCTCAAGTCTGATGTGCTTTCCATAATGCTGATGTAGCCCTTTGGTATTCAGTGTGTCAGGATAATCTATACCAGCAGAGAAGTTAGGAATAATACAGACCAAAAGAGGCAATCCAGAAAAAACAATTTTTAAACAGAAGCTGGGACTCCAGGAGGATACAGTCAAGCTATCCTAAAGATAAAGAGGTGTGCCAGAGGTAATTAAAATGGGATTATAACAAAGATGAAAGTCATAGAAAGAAGACGTAATGTGAAGGGTTCACTGTTTCCAAGGCAAACAAACAACCTCATTATATAACTCCTTTTACAACAGGACATTAATTGTCCATTAAACATATGTACTGTGGAAAGTAAATATTCATCTTTTGGTGACCCAAGAATGCATATCACTGATTGAAACAGTTTCTAATGAGGTATTGACAGTAGCATGTATAAGGAAAAAAGGTGTTTGAATTAAAATGGTTTTGCAGGGAAATATATGTATATATATTTATACCACTCCAGTGATATATAGCTTCCTATTTCCATGGTCCTTTTATGGCTCCATGAAATCATCCTGTATTTCCTTAGTTAAATGTATGGAGGAAAAAGATACTGAACATTTTAACAAAATTTTCATCCATGCTACAGAAGGTACTTGCAGGTACGATTCTCAGCATGAGGTAAAACAGGTATCTGCTCTGTTTCATGGCGTATTATACTCTAAGTACTAGAAAGATAAAAGGGATGTTATTATACTGAAACTATATATTTTATAGATCAATTGTTTATTATAGAGTATTTTTGACTCTGTTCCTGGTTTGAACGAACATAATTTCAATATAATACAAAAGATGATAAAAACAAAATCACTAGGGTCATAAGAAGTATTCTGTCTTCTGTTGTACTTGAAGAAGCATACTTATTGAAGTTTCTTCTTTGTAATGAGGTTATTTATCTTTTTTCTGTTCAGATGCTACCTCCTTATGGTTGCATGCCATTGTAAAGACTAGGGGAATATTCAGAATCAATGGAGGATACACAGAAGTAAAGTGTACTCCAAGGAGAGCAGAGTAAAATGACATGACATTATATATTAATAACATAAAGTGCCTGGAAAAAATAGTCTCATAATTTTGGGGTGAACTAATTTTCCTCCAGAAAAGGAGCTGAAATAAAAATCTATCAACAAAATCTGCATTGCATTTGATAGCCTGTTCAGCTGTCTGCAGAGAGAAGACCCAGTCCAGAAGATCTAGCAGTCAGAACTTCTAGAAATGGCATGCTGCCAGAGTCTGACATAAAAAAATTAAAATACTATCTACTGGTACTATAGTTAACAGGGTTGTTCCCAGACTTCGTAAGTGCACACACAAAAAGAGACAATTGGGATAAAGGGTTAATATGCTGGGTGAATTCTTGTTTATATCTCTATATTGATAGCACCAGGGTGTTGATGAGCACATATTTATCCATAAGCCACTAATTTACTGCCACTTTGCCCATGGTGTTGGAGAACCTCGTTACTTCCCAGTATCTGATTGGGAGGAGCTGACCAGAATTTTAACAGAATCATTAGAGCACTGCGATGAGCTTCGTGCTGCAATGAACCCTGTTGTGTAAGGATGCCATACAGCACATGGAAGTTTCTTTACTTTTGGTACATATAACATGTGCTCTAGCAAAGTTAATCACTGATGTGAAAATTCATTTAAAGGTGACCTGCAGGAGTATTAAAAATAACCCCCCAGCTTTAGGTATATGTGCCGAGTACCCCAGGCATTTATCACAGTTTTAAAAGAACTGTAACCAGTTTGACTTCTAATGTTTCCAGGAAGTCTTCACTCACTGTGAATTATTGGCTCCTTCCCAGCATGACCCGCTGACCTGCTACTGGTCATGTCAAATGCACTGTAGAGCCCTGAGGGGGACTGTGCTTTGTGCTGTCCAGGTATTTTAAAACTCCTTATTACATGTTACAGTGGTTTCAAACATTCTCCGTTTTATGTGGACGGGAAATGAAGGATACTGAAAAATCCAAAACATAACAACAAAAAAGTCTGCATGTTAGAAATATGCACAGATCTTTAGAAAAGAAAATTATTTAATGCTGTTAAACTATCCCCATATTTTGCAAAGGGATCATGGGGTGCATCAGCTATCATCTGCTTAATGTATTCCAAGGGGTTACCTCATACAACAGCAGTTACTATAATGCAGTTAGAATTCAGAGGGGTTTGAAAGGAAAATTAAAAGAGTAGATGGGTAGAGAGAATGGGCTTTAAATGTAAATTTACTAAAACTTCTTTTGAAGAGTTTCTACGGCATACCTCCATGTTTCTAAATCCAAAGAGTACTCGATAAAGTGGTTTGACTTTCCATTCCTCTACAGATTTTATTTTTGTGCTGAGATACTAAATTCAACACCAGTTCAGTTGTAATTATTTTAATTATTTTTCCCACTAAATTTGTTAGACAGTCATTATGTCATTTAATTAAGGCTTGTTCATACAAGCAAGCATTTCCATGTTCATTTCTCAGAGCAAAATACTCATTGCTTTTGCTGGGTGTTTACTTATTGCATTCCACATAGTTTGAACAGTAAAATGGCCTTGGTTTGATTTGTTTTGTATGTGTTGCTTCACCCTCTGTTTCTCATACAAATCTAAGTTGATACCATGTTTGAATTGCTGACAAGTGTTAACTCAAAATCTGCACCCCTCCCATTTCATAGGAAGGTAAAATAAGAAAGTATTTCTGTTCACATTGGCTCCTTCCTTTCAGCTCCTCAAGCCTAAAATGACTTTAGTATAAATTTAAATGAAATGTCTTATTACAAAAACCTTGGTGCATCCAAAAATTACCTGTTCATGGTATTCTCAGGAAAGTCATTGGATTTATCTCAGTGCTAAATGATGAAGAACCCCCAAGAAATACATACAGGCTTCATCCACTGGGACCCAAAGTAGAAAGCAAATTAGCTCTTTCTCGTGTTTGGATTTTTGTTAATCAAGAAAAATGCACTTAATTACTGTGACAGGAAGCAGTGCATGTAGAAACTGCACTGAGCCTGGAGCCAGATGTCATGCAGTCTGAGATAGCTTAAGTTTGTTGTGCTGCCTCTCTGTCAACTGAATAGAACCTCCTCAATCACAGCTAGAATTTGCAATTTTATTCAAATAGGAATTTTAGTAACTCACATAAGAAAAACATATCTTTTCATGGCTTTAAATGTTTGTTGTTTTTTGGTTTTGTTTAACATGGCCTTATGGGATTTGGGGTTGTTCTGAAACCTGGATGAGTTTAACATCTCTGGGACCTTTCAATCTCTCAATGTGTTTTACAACTGGCTACTGAAAATTGCCAAATTTTAATCAACAGACAAACATGAAGTATTACTGAATGAGAATGGAAATAAAGCAAATTAGTTTCCCTAAAGAAGCTACATTTAGAAAAGTTGAATTAACACAAAATGCAGAGCAGGAGTCAGTCAAAACCTTCAAAACCTTCATTTTGTTCCCCCGGCTGCTCTTGTAAACACAGAAGGTCAGATCAGGAGTTTGCAGCTTGGATCAGTTTACGAAGATTTTACTACTATTTCCTAGCTCATTGCTTTTGATAGTTCAAATATCTTAAGAATGCCTGCTATCATGCAAAAATAAATACTCTTAGTCCTATTTCTATAATTATCAGCTGAATTCTAGATACTTCTTGTGGCAATGCTTTCTTAATTGGAGTTAGAAGTAGTATCAAGCAAAGTATGTACTGTTTGGCAGTCTTTCACAGCTCAGTGGAAGTTTATCAAGTCTCCAGACTTTAAGGAGATGACCAGGGTATGGATTTTGGCTTGCAGTGCCATTACATTGCAGCAGTTCACACTGCATTGCTGACTCCAAAATTCCAGCAAGCAGAGGGTGTTTGCTTATCACAAGTAATGACCCAAGTCAGATTGTGTATCAGGAGTGGGATTAAAGTTCAAAAGCAGATTGTAGGGTTTCTTTCTATGTCAGTGTTTGGACTTGATAGTCTTGGGGGTCTTTTCCAGACCTAGTGATTCTATGGTTCTTCTCGCCATCATTGAAGAGCCTTCAAATTTCGACCCTGGAATGCTGCTCTGTGAATTGTCTGGTTTCATACATGGGTGTTCTGGTGAGTACATTCCATCTGTAAGCAAGTCAGAAGGCAAATGATGAAGGCATGTCACCACACATGTGCATAGTTTCTCATTCACTCTTTTCTTTTTCTCAGCCTTTGTAAGGAATGCTAATTTAACTTCCATCCCAGTTTAACCCACCGATCCCAAATTCAAACCATCATTCAGCAACCTATTACACAAGTTCCCAATATAGAGCAGGGGTCCATGACCAATGACGTGAAGCCCAGGCAGAGGGTGAAGGCTGAGGTGTGAAAGAAGCACGGCGAGAGGCAGCAGATCCCAGTTCCTGGCTCTATAAGACTCAGCACAAGCTGGGAAGCCACCACCTCACAGACAGGTGATAGGGTACCAGACAAGTGGCTAGGTGAAACCTAAATGCCTGTTCCTGGCTCCTACTGAGTTCCTACTATCACAGTTTATCTGTAATTTAGGAAAGAAACATATAATCTTACCAATTGCCCTGTAAAAGTTGTCAGCTCCTTGTTTACACGGTTCCATGAAATAGATAGTATTTCAAGGTTACTTGTGACTAGCTTTTGTTCTGAGGTGTCAAGGAATGTTACTTCTAATTAACTCATCATGTTCATCAAAATCAAATTCTTCAAATCCTTGGGACCTGCATTACAAAGGAATTACCTCCAAGTATGATGTAGTAAGAAGAAACTAGCATTATTTAATCTGTTGGAAATTCACAGAAAATAACGTGACATTTACTCCATTTTTACTGACAAAGTAAAAATATTATATTATTACAATATTTCTCAAAATATATGTTCAGCAAAAATGGTATATTAATTTATAAATAATTATTTTTACATTAATAGAAAAGCTTCAAAGAGAGATCTTTTACTAGGAATATGCATAGAGTTATAGAAATAAAGTATATATTTTATATTTACAGTGCATAATAAAATGTAGTCAATGATGAAAGAATACTACGTAATGGAGTCCAGAATATCAGAAATAAAAGCTGCAGAAAAAAGATTTTCTGCCTCAGCAAAATTTTGTAATTATGAAGTTTGCTCCTATGTGTCTGATGGGTGATAGTCTCTTTCATAGAACCAGGCTGAAGGCAATGCTTATTGAAGGCTGATCTCCCACCCTCTTGGTATATTTGTCTATTTTTTACTTTACTTTTAGAAACAGGTGTGCTCTGGGTGCCTTTATTGAATCTCTTACAGTGACTTTGGTATGTAACAATGAAGAAAATTTTGGCTCAAAAACCCAGACTAATGGCAACCAAAATGTCTTGTATTGGTGTTGAAGAATTTTTAAAAGACATAAGCTAAGCTTCCAAGGATTCTGGACTCTTTTCTCTAAAGATGGTAATCAATCACCTACTTGGCATGATATAATTCTGAAATTTTCAAAATATTTTGATTGTCTCAAAACTAATTCCTCTGCCCCTTCTTTGGGAAAGCTTGAAGCTGTGTAACTGTTGCTAATAAGTAAAATTCTTCTTTGTCAAGAATAGAATTACTCATAAAGTTGCAACTCTGATTTTTCCAGCCTGCTTTAAACCTGCTCTAAATACAAGATAATACAGAGCTGATGGGAAGTTTCCAGAAGTGGCTTTAATACAGCAACCTTCATGGCAGGATAGCATTTGGTGTGGAACCTCATGCTTAGAGAACTGAATTGGAAGATTGTGGCTAAAACTTTTTAAGAAGGGCATAAGTCCTCAATGACAGCAAACAAGTGAGAGAGGAAAGATAAAATCTTGTATAAAGCATTCATTTCCTTACTTGCTTTCTGCTTCCAAAATAGGAGTTTAGTGTAAAAAACCATTAATGTTATTTGTCAGTTTTAACCTGGGATGAGGAAGAGCAACTGAGAATTTCATATGAAAGGTCAGTATTTGTGTCTTTCCAGGGTATACGGCTATTTGATATGGACAGACAGAACTCCTATGATACCTACATTGTCAAGTTAAAAAATGAAATATCATCCTCCCTTATCATCCATATATACACACAATATACAGGCACCCATTTAAACTGCTCACTTACGAGGTGGCCACGTCCTGGCACCTACATAATTCAAACTGTGAAATCACAGCTTTATTGACAGGCAGTCCTGTACAGTGCAGGTGATCTCTCAGTATTCTTTGAGCCTGCTCTGATCACTGGCTCTGGGTTTAAAGCTGAAGAATAAAGGCACTTCTTTATTTGATAGGTTCAGCAGGCAGACACTGTATTGCATTATTTTCATGTAGAAATAAAACCACGAATTTGACTTGTTTACCCTATTGTATGAAAAATCATTCAATCCCGAAGCTGAATCAGAAAAATCTCATTGTATCAAGGATTTAATTTGCTATATAAACTCAATAGTAGCTCTCTTTTTTTTTCATTATGCACAAAATAATTATATTTTATATATATATATGTAAACTCGAGTTTTACTTTACGTTATAATGAAGACGACTTTAACACTTATTTAATCTTCTTTCTACCTGCCCCCTCCCCCAAATAGGAGTATTTTACTGCTTTTCTTTCTTTCTGACTGGTTGTTGTCCATGCATTCTGCAATTCCTGCCTTTTACTAGAATATTAAATGATCCCAGAGGAGAATATTTACGACAGAAAGTAGTTCGGTATTGTATAGGGACAAATAGGACGGGTTTGTAGTGTGATCAGGAAGCTGCTCTGAGAACAAAACGCTTGCTGAGGGTTTTGGGCAGCAGCCCGGCTTTGTGGCCGCCTCCGCCGATAGTTAATTGCGCAGTGCCCCCTAGGGATGCTGCCACCGCGGGATTCCCAGCCCGCTCCCTCGACTTTCCTGACCTGACCTTGATCATGACTTGATCATAATTTCATCCTACTCCACCTATACTGATATGACTTTCTCTTTAACTCCTTCCAGTGTTTGGTTCTGTTTGGTTTTTTAAGTTGACTGTTAATATCTGTGGTTCACAGCATTCTGTGTATTTTCAGTGCATGCGTATTTGGCTTTACATGTGAAGTTTTGTTTCACATGTTTTTGTTATTTGAATTTAATGGAAACATTTTAAGACATTCTTGTCCGGTTTGGTATTTCTAGGAGATGGGTTTTCTTTTCAATTGTTTGTTTAAAAGGAGCTATGTGAATTTCCTTCTCAGAGACACAATTTCATCAGTGCTGGAAGAAAGAGGCTGGAAACTGCAGTACTTAGCACAGATGTCAGATACCTGATGAGTGATTTCTTATACTTATTGATGTGGTAGTTTCAGGGAAATAATAGTAATAATGAGAACAATGATAAGGACATGTTTCCTTTTATATCACTCACATAGGTGAGCTGAGGTGTCCAAAGAAAATTTGTTCAGAGGAAAGAAGAATTTTGCCAAAAGTGTTTATGATCAAAACAGTTCAGAAATAAAAGATGGTAAAATGAGCAAAGGGCAGTAGGTTTTGAATAGGCCTCATCAGCAGAGGGGAGAGGTCATCTGGGAAGATTAGTTATAGGAGCTATTAAATCACCTCTGTGACACTGTTAGAAGAAGCTGCTTAACATAATCATGTGCAATCAGTAAAAATGCTGTTTATTACAGAGCAGTTTTGATTTTCATATTTGGTATTGTTATGTAAGATGGTGTAATGTAAGGCCATACACATTTCCCCAGTACAAATTACCAGCATTAATGATTTATGGTGTTTTCCTGACAACTTTCAATGTAAAAAATTATTGGGAAATATCTCTCCAAACCTATTTCCACTAATATATTTATAAGAGACTTGCATAAAGATTTTTCTTCATACTGTAGTTGTAGACAATTGCAACTGATACAGGGTTTATATATCAACTAGTTCTGCATCCTATACCTCTATTTGAGATTGATTATCCTTCTTATTGACACAATGCCAGCCATCTCTTTGAAGTGCTTATCATTTAATGATAAGACTCCACAAAAAAGGATTGTCTTCTAATGTGGTCCCTCCAGTTTGGAATTAGACTTCTCTGTGCATATTTTCTTATGGGTAAAGTAGAGAACAATATCATCACTTATGTTTCTTGTACATTTATATTCGTGGATTGTCTCAGGATAGACATGCCAAATCAAGAGTTTTGGATTTGGACACGTCTTGGTTGCAAGATGTTAAAAGTTGATTGTTGACATTTCATGAGACCTAGCTAGAAAATTAGAGGGTGATGGAATCTTTGCCACGGTGTTTGGTTGGGGTTTTAAAAATTATTTTATTTTTCTTAAGTTTTTGGCACATATTAGTATCTTGCAAGATACTAGTTTATAATTTTTCCTGAATTTCCCGTCATTCTGGATCATAATCTTGTCAGGATGCATGTTTTTGTACCATGAAGTACAATAGATTTCCAGATAAACTGAGTCAACAAGGGGATGGCAGAGTACTTTAAAATCAGTAAACTTAACTCCGTCTTAACTGTTGTAATGCTGCTTCCATAGTGATTCACAGTTGTGGAACCAAATATCTACTAGCAAGGTACCAAATTGCAGCAGATTATAGACAGGCTGTACTCTCACTTATTTTATTATTTTCTGTAAGTCTGTCTTGTCCATACAAAGTAAAATCACGTCAGAAATATAGAGCTGTATTTTTTAAAAATGTACTTCCTTATCTTGTCTTTGTTTGGTATAATTCAGAATATTCCTTGCATATTTTTTACCTCCATTTTGGTGATTTATTAGATGGCATTAGCATGTGCTGGCTCTTTCTTTCATTTTCGCTGATAATCTGGCAGCCAGAAAGAGCTAGAATGAGGTACAAGTGCAAGTACATACTTCTGGAAATCATTCTAAAGCATAATATATTGAAATGTTTTATAATGAATCCTTGTTTGCCAGAAAAATATTCAACCATGCCAGAAAATTATCTGTGAGGAATAATTCTACCCCCTTCTTTTCTCCCCCTCTTCCCAATTTGTGTTGCTTGGAAGAGGAGACGAAAAATGGCACAGATGCATGCAGTATTGCACAAAGAGTATATATGGACATTTCAGTCACTGATATTTCCCCATTTTCTGATGCTAATGTAAGATATGTTGGTTTTGCATTTGTAATTAAGATGAACAGATGGTGAAGACTTAGTTTAAAGTAATACTGTACATCCATTAAAATAATCTCTGCTGACAGTGATTCTTTACTATAGCAAGACTTAATTGCATATATAACATGTGTACATCAGAAAGAACTCGGTCTTTAGCCATTTGCTCCATTAGGACAATAGTAAAACAGACGTCACCAAAACAGAATTTGTCCTGGAGACTCCTAAGAGTAACAGATGCATCTTTGCTGACAATATTGGCTTGCTTTAATTAATGAACACTTTATGAATAAAAGAAAACATAATTTTGGAAAATATGCAGGATTTCTTTTGAAAAAAAGGCGCCCCAGTTTTGCAGGAGGAACATTCAGGAACATGACAGCAAAATTTTTAGCAGATAAACTTGATATTGCTTACACTATCTCTCTCATGGTGTAGTATAAGTAATTTGAATGTTCCTTGGCAAGCTTTATAAATGTGTATCTTTTTGAACTGGGTTTTTGTTTCAAATTAGGTACATTGTGAAGGATCTGACTGAAGCAAGTCCTTAAGCCTCTATGAAATAAAAGCAGACCTCTGCATGTTTTCATTTTTCCACAGAAATTATATAAAATGTCATTTTTCAAATTGTTTATATGTGGGTTATATAAAAATATCATTACGTGTTTTCACCTTAAGATCTGTACTTCACAGAAAATGGAACTTCAGGTTATATCTCCAAAGCAGGTATCTATTCCTTCAGTTGTACAGAACAGCAACATATTTGTTGAGCAGTAATACTTATTTTTCACTAAAAGCATCATTTGGTGGTTGTATATTTATAACTCAACCCCTTTTCTGTTTACTTCTTGTCCTACCTGCTATCACCACGTTGGTAACTATTTTCTATGACAATGAAAACTACCGAATTCTAATCTCTGAGGACACAGTTTGGCAGAAATATCTTCCTTCTTTTCCCCAAGCTTCTTTTGTAAGGACATTTATTTTACTATTGTTGTGATTACCAAAAATTAAGTATAGGGTTTGATTAGCATTTCTGCAAGTTTTTTTAAACTAGAGGACATCTTCTATTGTGCCAGAAGTATCAGCAAAATCACTATAGAGTGGCTGAACAGGTCTTTACTGAGTAAAACAGTTGTCCACACTAGTGTCACAAAAATCAGTGAACCCCCATCCTTTGTTGTGGGCTTCATCTGTTGGAGGCCTGCACTCCATACTCTGTCCTCCTCAGGAGTTGTCACTATCCATGAGAATGTCTTGGAGATTGTAGTGTGTCACACTTTGGTTTAAATTCCTTCATTTTTCCTCCTAAAGTTCTACTTTGTTTAAAAATATTTAGATATTTATTGAAGAAAAGACTTGAACCCTGAGGCCCCATTTTCCACATGAGTACCACAAACCTCATGTTACTGAGTCATTTTCACTGTGCCTCAAAATATTTAAGTGTATTAAGCCAAGTGGAATAGCACCAGCAGGAGAGATTGAGAGAGTCTTTATCCTAGAATATGAAAACTCTGTAACGTGGTAGTTAAACATTTTTCCAGGAGATATGGTTCAAAACTCCTCAGGCAACAGAAGGAAGTGAACCAACCTTTCTTGTATTCTAGATGAGCTGTAGGGTAAAGCACAAGAGATGTACTCCTTTCTTTTAATCAATACATTAGTCTTCTTTAAAATGTCTGAAATTGAAATTAAATATTTCTCTTCCTGTGTGTACCTCCTTCTCAGCTAAAACTTCACAGCTAAAACTATTTTAAAATAATTTGGGCAGAAAATTGTGGTTGGGAAAGAATATGGTTTGGCAGGCACACTGAGAAAGTCTTTCATTTGCATAGATTTCATCCTGGTGACAGAATTAGAACAAATAGTCCTGTAAATACAGCTGAGGTATACAGGTAGTGCTCACTGAAAAGGAAATAAAAAAAGACAAGGAGAGAGACAGACTGGGACCCAAGGGAACAAAAAAGGCTGCAAGTTTTACAAAACATTCATTTGTCTAATTTACTCAACATAATAAAGAAAGGATGGGTTTATTTGGGGAGTTAGCAGAAATTATTGATTAGAGGTGTAGTATATTTACTGGATATGGGATGAGTAATGTTTCTGAATGGATACAGAAAATATCTGTCCAAAACTGGAATGGTCCATACGTCATAGGATGCAGAGCACAAAACACCAACACACTAACATACTGAGAAAGGCTTTAAACAATAACTGAGTAAATCTTGGAAAAGTTCCAAAGAAACCGGGAACGGAAAAGGAACTACATGCACAATAATGGGTTTTAGACAATAGAGATAGTGCAGCCAGACATTCGTGAATGGAGTATTAGCTCTTTAATTATAATAATTACCTAAGTTTAAGGTCAAGGCACCGGTGCATTGCTGTCTGTGAGAAACTGATTAAAAAATTAGAAGTAGCATTTAATCTCCGTGATGCTATTTCCAAAAATTCTCTTAGAAATTTGGATATTGCCAAGATTATTACTTATTATTTGTACTGTACCTAAAGACATTGACTGACATGGGTCCCATGTCACCACTCTGCTGTCATTGATATCAAGATTGACTCTCTTATCACTTAAAATAAAATAGAAAATGAAAATTCTCCACAGGGAGGAAAACCATGAAAAAGGAAAACTCACATCTTATTTTATTCTACTTTCCCATTCATACTGAACATGGAAATGAAAGGCTTCATTTTGTTCCCTTTAGTAATTCAGAAAAGTCTATTCCTGGTCTTGGAAATTAACTTTTTAGCTAATCAGTTGGTTTAACCTCAGATTTGCTGCAAGGGAACCCTATCTGAGAAGCGGTGAAGGTGGATCTTGTCACCCGGACACAGATGAAGCACGGAGTTTTGCAAAGCATCTCTATCTGGAGACAGCACTACTCACACCATCCCAGTCATGTTCATGGCTGTGGGAGGCTCTGTCCTGATTTCTGAGCAGGACAATGCCACTGTGTGGGTAGCCTGTGCTTCGGGGCCACCACGGCGTGCAGCCACCACGGCGCGCCCCCAGGATTGGCCGGCAGCGTTTGTGCCTCACCCTTCCGTGTTCTGCTCCCTGCCTGCCATGCCAGGTGAGTTCGAGTTGGGAAAAGAGCAGGCAGAGATCACTGAGCTGCATACCCAGAGAGAAAGACTGCTTCTCCCTTTCCCCTCCTCACCCAAGGTGTAAGTATTTGGAGTTGGATTACAGGCAGCAAAAGAAAGCCAGTCCCAACAGGAACAGGTATCAGCATTTTTTACTGAGGATGCAGCTAGAGGAGACTCGAGTGAAGAATGGGTGTCAAGTTGAGGGAATTATGGCAGAAGGAGAAGAGCATAGAAGAAGGAATAAAACAAAGAGAAGAAGGAAATATTAGAGGTGATGGAGCCAAGGTATGGAGATGTGTTATATAGGAAGACTTTTACTAAAAGCTTACAGAGATGAGAAGCATAAGATTATTTCTAAAAAGAAGGGAGCATGTGAGTGCATGAAAAGAAGTCATGGGAGAGGACAAGAGGAAACCTGGAAAAAGAGACTGAAAAAGTAAAGGTGACAATTCAGAAGTGAATTGCTGTAATTTGTTATAACTATTGTTCTGCAATGCCATTTATGACAGAAGAATATTTCCATCCCAGTAAAAATTTGAAATTTTTCTATGGGCTTCTAAAATGAATAATTTCTAGTAAAACTCAAATGGAAATTTTAGTATACATTTTTATTTTAGAAAACAGTCCTGATTTCAAAATTTTAGTTGGCAGTTTCTTGACTTTCTATCTTTTTGCTACTTCCTCCCTTTTTTTTCCCCTCATTCTAGCAATTCAAATCTATACCATCTTCAAAAAGAAGTGTGTCCCAGAGAAATGTTGACAGTCTAAAAAATCACAGAAATGAAAAAAAATCTCACAAGTGCACTTGACAAGAAGGAAGGAACTGCTTTTGCAAAAGGTCACACAAAAGAATAAAAAATGTAGACTAAAACAAATGCAATAGTATTTTCTGATGAAAAAATTTAAGTGACATGTCCAGGAAAGCTCCATTGGGGAAACAAAGGCATTTGCTAATTTGTATTTCTCATGCTTCTGAGTGAAAAAGAAAATATTGAAAGGATATGTTAAAACAAATGCAACTTTTGGATCCCTTTCTGACCCTGAAACAAGTGTCAGGCTATCACTGCAGAGGGAGATGTTTTCTCTCCAGCTGTGGCCTGTGGTTGATAACCAGACCTTTTACATTTCAACTGTAAGTGCAAGAGATAAAGATGTCATAAAAGAAACAGAATTAATGTTTTTTCACCACTGTACATGCTCAGCCCCTTTTGTGCTTTCACTAGTTCAGGGGTCATTGTTTACATTCACATTTGAGGTAAAATGCTCTGGAGATGATCACTGGAAAAAGAAATTCACAGAAGATGAATTGAGAAAATGAGGTGCCTGTGGTGAAATTCTGGGTAAAAGCACAAAATTAACTGTCATCCAAGCCAAAGAAGGTGAGTAACTCCAAGTCAGTACCACCATCACTCTGATTGAAGTAGTGAAAGAACATTGAAAGAGCCTGTTCTAGGTGAGAACAAGCCTAAAGATGAGGAAAATGATTAGAAGATGAGAGGATGGAAAGCTTTTAGTGACTCAAAAGCACCTGTCAACAATAAATAAATAAATAAAAGTGAAGAAGAAGAACTCTTCTTCATTTTCTTGAATGTTTTGGTCAGATAAAACTAAGTCTTGACAGTATCTTGTGAGAGGGATTGTAATGATGTTAAAATATGGCAAAAAATCAGTAATATTTCATGGTTACAATATTGTTACAATGAAAGCTGGGACCAGGGCTGATTATTTTCAATATGATCAAAAACTGAAAGTTTGACTAGAGTAGAAAACTAAAGGAAAGATCACTAGGATTATTTGCTTTATAATACCATCTGAAAACTTCAAGAGGGAAGGTTCTGTAAGTTAATATATAAGCATATTTAGAAGCAGTTGCTGTTTTAGAAAACTTTCCATTTAGAAACACAAGTGAAAGGATAGGAGGGAGATCAGAAAAGGAAGCTAGTATACTTTCCAGCAAAAGTTTATTCTGGGAATTATTTTAAAAATATTATCCTAAAAACAGCTGGACAATATCTCAGGCTCTCTAGAGACATTTGGAAAGCCTTGCTGGAAAACTGATCCATGTGTCTTGCATAATGCCTGTTTCGGTAGAGTGGCTGGACTGCATTATCATTTTAGGTTGCTTCTAGCAGAACATTTTTTGACTGGGGGGAAGAAAAGAGTGCTGGTCTTCTGATTCCAAGCTAGCCAATATCTTTTGACGTTTTAGGGGAAATAATGTGCAACTTTGTCAGTCATTGCAGTTGCACTGTGAACAGCTTCTCCTCCACTGATATGCAGCTATTTTCTGAAACAGTCCAATTAATTTAAATGTGCAAATAATTTCTACCAGAAGCAAGAAGAGATTCATAATATGGCCCTTAGTTTTGGGGCTGGGGTGAGGGAGGGGTGGAGTTTCTGCCCTAAATGTTATTTTTTTCTTTCACCTAAGAATTTCATTTGGAAGGCTCTTATGAGGCAGAATTTACTCAATTCTGTAATATTCTGAGATTCCACAGTCAGAAGTGCTAAAACCTTTGCAAGGTTTTCTTCCCCACTAATTAACATCCCTGTGATCAGATGGGGATTTGTAGAGTAGGCTGGCAGTTCTATGTAATGATCTTATATTGTAGATGAGAATATTTGTACTTTCTGATGGTATTTTCACTGTTGACTCAAGGCAAAGCAGAGAGCATCAATTCTGCTGGCATAGAATTACAAGGATTTAGCAAGACAGATTTGAGAGAATGGCTGACAATTTTTTCATTGACAGAATTTGTCAACAGTTAAAGGTGAGAAAGGACAATAAGTGGGAATGATGAAAGCTTCCTTTTTTTCCCATTTTAAAATTGACAAATAGCTTCACCAGGCAGAAACACTGCAGAATGCATTGTCATAAACACAGAGTTTTGGTAAATTATCTTTGTTAGTGAGGAAAAATCAATGTATTGATTTATTCTTTTTATGTGCAGAATCTAGTTATATAATGCCTCATAAAAATCATCCTTTTAATTATTATGTAAGAGTAAGTTAGAGAAACTCCAAATCACAGTGTTTCTTTTTCTTTTTGCTTCTGGAGAGGAAGTTTGAGAGGCAGAATGGTAAAATCATGTTCTTACTGATTTTGAAGGGTACTTAAGAGTAGTTCCCTTAGCTTCAAGTTGGGGTAAAAAGAAGAGGTGTTTGTGTAAGCGAATTTAGCCACTGACTTTCTGCAGTAGCTCACCTGAATAGACAAGCTAATGGCAGAAAGCTCTGCAGACCTGAGCAAGGCACCCTTCTGCAGGGCAAAGGAGGAGGCTAGATGGTTTTGGAAGCTTTAATTAAACTTTGTGTAGGCGATGCCAGAAAGCTACATGAGTTGAGTACTGGTCTCTGTATCTTTTATTATGCTTTTCAAAGATACTGGAAAAATATTTTAATTATCTTAATATTCATGTCTAAGTTCCAACATACCTCCAATATTGTTCCCCAAGTAACAGGTCCAAGCACACTCCTAGCATACTTCTGAAAGTTGTAGGATATAATTTGGCAAAATTAAAAATTACAAATTTGACACTTGGGATAAAGTAGAGAGGATTGAACACAATCACCTCTGACTCTATGTTATGGGCAGTAATAGGAATACACTTTCATGAAGTGGGCAGATACATGCTACTAGTTCTACCTTGTTAGTGTAAATGCACTGAATCAGAGTGAGTTATACAAGTGTAAAGGCGGCATAAATGAGAAAAATCAATATAGAGTATTTCGAAAGCACGTGCAACCTCATTTATGCTGCTGTGTTGCTGAAAGCAGCTCAAACACTGTTTGCATAGTACTTGTGTAAACGTTTTGGGCCCGTGTGAGAATGCCTTTTCCTGGACTTTTAGCATGGAGTAAAAATGCAGAGGCTTTTTTTCTTTCCTGCTCTGGAGACTCAAACCAAGGAAAAGAAATGTTAGCTCAGTTTGGGGTGGCTCTGTTTTCACCCACCAGATTTATTTTGCAAATTAGAATCACATTGAGAGCCACTATGAGATGATGCTGAAGAGAGTGTTCAATGAAAAATGCTTCACCTATTTGTTTCAATTCTCCCAGCAGGTGTTTAGTTGTAAAACAGTAATTTAACATATAGAATAACCTAGAATCTTTGCCAGATGGTTATTCACCTATGCTGTTGGCTTAAATGAAAATACAGATGACTGGACCAAACTTGATTTTTGTAATGTCATTAGTCATGGGAATAATTGGGATTCTTCATGGTTCGTTTTCTTTTAAAAATTGAAGGAAATAAAATTCAGATGAGTTAACATTGCAGGCATAGAATTTCCTGTATTTTTCTAGAAATAATTTCTTATAAAACTTTTCAGTCTTTTGAGTAACATGTGGTCTTAAAGATCCTGATTAATTAAAAAAGAACATAAGCATACCCTGTTTCATGTGGTTTTAAGCATAATCCCATGCTCTACAATTTTTCCAAAATATTTCCTCAGGTTTTTCAGCCTGCTTTAAGCCATTTTTCAAGCATTTGTTTAATTATCTCTGCTCTGCAGTTGGACTTTTTCTTTCAAATTAATTCCTTGATTTGCAAGATGTCATAGAGTCAGGTTCCCACTTGAACCGGGTAGTGCAGCATTTATGGCAGTAGGATCCAGGGTAGGGCACACTTGACTAACAGCCACTGTCTGATACACTTCCCTAGGTTGTGCTGGGATCAATAGAGGTAGCAAGAACCAAATCTTCACAGTCTCAGCAGTTTCAGCTCAGGTACCAAGGAAAAGGTACTTGGCAATTATTCAAAAATGGGGGAAAAGATTTTGCAAAGTAAAATGAGAAGCATGTGTGCCTTAAGGAGTGTGGTTTTTTGTCTTTCAGCAATTCTTTCTACAATTCTCATCTGCTTTAGATATATTTTGTATATTCAGGTTTTGTTCTCTGACAAATTCTGTTCAATAACTGGAAGAAATAGCAGATCTGCAGCAAACATCCCAGGTTTTTACACTTACAGCTGTGTAATATTTTCTGTGTTTTCCCTCTGCCTTGTTCTACTTCATATTTTTGCATTCATATGCCTCATCTTTTTGATACACAGTATATTTCCATGGTGCATTTGTGTGTTTGTGCACTTTGTGAAATTTCAGTTCAACTGTGCTACAATATGCATGCTGTGCATATCGTACAGTGAGAATCTATTGTCCTGCCTTTGTCATTTGATCTTGATTTCTTTCCTTTCCAAGATAGTGTAACTTCCATGTTTTGACCCTCCACCCACTTTCAACATTTCTCCAGAGAACTGATCAATACCTGCTGCTTTCCCTTTATTCAGATGATGGATAGTTTTGGATAGCTCTGTAATCTTTGCTCTCCTGTTCACCATCAGTTTCTCCAAGCATTGACCTTCATACAGGAATTCTTCAATGGCATTTAGGAGCCATGTCTCTTTCCAAATGTTAAAGAAAGTCTGGTGAGGTTCTCTTGTTGTTTATTTAGATTTCCTGAAACAGAGGAAGCAAAACATAATAGAAGTGAAACATTTGAGTTCTGACCTCTTGTAGGGTTCCATAAAGCTTCACCAGCTGAGTGTCATTTGATCCCCTTTTCTGTTTCTGTAATCTGTACTTGACCCAGTTCTAAGTGTCATCCAGCACTTTCCAACAGGTTACTTTCACGTGATTGAGTGTTTCAGTATTTACAGGCTAAGTGAGAAAATAAGGTATTTACTGCTCAAAGAATGTAAGTCTGGTGTTGAAGCTGCTTTCTGGTTCTCTGAAGTGACACACAGGGCTAGAGATGAGAAAAATTTTCAGAGGAATTTTTCATAATCCTGCGGAAAGCCTCCCCCTTTTAGTCTGAAGAAGAAAGAAGAAGAAAAGCAGATCTGTTCTTGCCACAGGGTAAGGCAGAATCATGACTTTGATACTAAAATGGAGGGTAGAATACACCTACTTGTGCTTAAAGTTAGGACCAACAAAGCACTATTTTGAAGCAGAGGAAGAAGAAATAATGAGCAATTCCTATTTTGTGAGGAAGTGGGCACAGACCAGATGATTCTAAATCTGAATGAAATGGCATCCAGCTTCCCAGCAGAGAGGCAGGTGGAATTGCCTAGGCACAAGGTTGTAACCAGGAGGAACTGACAAACCTAAAAAAAGTGAATGATTTTAAATGAGCACCAAACCTCCACAATAACTTTGAGAATACTCTCTAAAATATTTTGAATTGCCTTTTAAAATGTCCTGTGGGGTTGTTTTGTTTTTTTTTTTTTTCATTTCAGATCTATGTAATATGCATTAATTTTTAGATCTGTCCCTTTCTGTGGTTTCTCCGTACTCTGTGCATTATGTATATTTGTATCCAGCTGTG
Source organism: Pomatostomus ruficeps (assembly GCA_013400735.1). Lineage (NCBI taxonomy): Eukaryota > Metazoa > Chordata > Aves > Passeriformes > Timaliidae > Pomatostomus > Pomatostomus ruficeps. The sequence continues at coordinate 38,737 of VYZT01045063.1, forward strand.
CACATGCTTGGGTGCATCATGGATTGGTCCGTATAGTAGAGTCATGAAGTATTTATGACTAGATCTTAGCCTCAGATGGATAAAATTGCACCAGTATCTCATGATGAACACAAAACAGACTGACAGCATGTCATAAATATGACTGAATTTTGACTTCAAATAATTGAACTGACAATACAAGATAGTACCAGACTCAGTAAGACCTGCTGAAATGATCTTGATTTTAAAAGGGCTTTGTCAGCAGAGCTTCCTAACATTCATATTAGAAAACAGCAAATAAAAACAAAAAGCAAGTTTCTGGTGGAGTGTGTGTGCTGATTTTTAGCACATTGTCCCTTCCTACTATTCTTTTGATGTTTGCTTTTTAAAAGTATGAGTTCCTCTGTTCTCTGGTAGCACTTAGGAAGGACTTTTTTGAATGACTTTTTGATGCGGTAGTAACTGATTTTATATAAAGACAGACAGATACTTACACACACACTTTTACACTTGTGATTTCCCAGGTATGTTACTAAATTTTCAGACTGAAGGAAATGTTTTGTTGAGCAAAACACAATACTGATATTTTAGCTTTTTAAGCTGTTAAATATAACTAGACTTGATGTAATTTTTGTTTGAAATAGAAATCCTAACAGTTTCATTTCTAAGTTGCTTTGACTAAGAAAATGTGATTTTCCTTCAGATAAAATTATGTGAAATCAAGATAATCTTCTGAAACACCTATTTGATATCGATGGAGAAGAAACCCAAAACACAGCCAAAAGAATCTCCTGATTGTGTCAGTTTTAAAGTAGAAGCAAATTTCCAGTCTGAGTGAACTGCACAACTATTGACTGACTCGTGTGGTGTCTTGGAACCTTGGATGCTGTCTTGAGAAGGTAAAGTTACATGACTCAGCTTATGTTACTTCTTTCACATGTTAATATGATTTTCCCATTCTCCAGTATTGTGTTATTTGGAACAACAATATTTTGTGTTATTTCAGACAAGTCCTTAGTAAGAGCTTCAACCAAAAGCTGGATCATTTGCTACTGTGAATAGTTGCATAGAATGCCACTAAATATAATGCCCATCAGCAATGCAAAACAATTTGTGAAATGTATTTCCAGGTTAAGAGGATTTCTCTTAGATTTGTTGAATTTTATTTTTGCTTAGTCCTTCTGAAAGATGTCAAACTAAGACTAGAGAGTAAGGCAAAAATTACACATTATGTACAGTGTAGGAACAAAGTGATCCACATGCTACCCTTTGAACACACCTAACGCTTTTTGGGACCGCAGG
>VYZT01045068.1:0-21482 GCA_013400735.1 Pomatostomus ruficeps
TGCAGTGCAGGGACATCCACAAGAGACCAATCTTGGATCATTGCTAAGAGTGCTTAATGATCCTTGAATTCGTGAGGAGGAGAGAGGACCTCACTTCTCCCAAGAGTCCATTTTCACCATGTAGGATCAGGTCCAAAGAAAAAGATGGCACTTTTCTTTCAGGGAAATTTCTGCAGGTTTGATTCTGCAGAGAAAACACTGAGATGAAAGGTAATTAAATGAGTTATTTGGTTGGCAGTGGCTTTGGCTGGATTTTTTGAAGTCTAATAGATTGCGAGCTCTGAAGCTTTTTCCCAAGTCTGGACAGAAGTAGCAGTGCACTCTTATGCAGACTCTACTGTCTAGCAAAAGCTGTGGTCATGCATTGGCAACACAGAAAAATTCTCCTTAACCTCTTTCAGGTCTCTTCTTTTTAAAAAATACATAGAAAATGGCTATATTTGAGATTTCTGCCCTCTAACAAATTTGGTGACCATTTAACCCTCTAAAAAATTCATGCAGGCAGAAGATGAACACGTGCCTAAGCAGTCACAGGAAGCAGGGTCACATAAGTCAAGGACAGCATGATAGAGGATCCAAGATCTTCCTTCAATGCTGATCAATGCCAGCTATTTTAGGAAACATATTAGAATATGACAAGCATTCAGTGATACTTCAAGTATTTTTCCAGCCCCCAGGAAATCCTGCTAAAGGTTTTCCCAAACCGAAGGGGATACCCATCAAAGAATTTTTTTTTTCTGATTAATTTGTCCACTTCTGTTTTACATGCATGTAAACTTCTGGCATCTCACAGTAACTGCAGCAAGGAACTCCACAACCTAAGGATATGTTTTGTGAAGATGACTTCCTTTTGTTTTCTCTAAGACTGCATCATGACAGTTTCATGCCTCCATACTGAAAAAGACATGGTGCTGTATTTCATTAGATTTAAGGAAAAAAAAAATCAAAAAATCACCCGAGTCTGTACAAGAAAGTATGTGGCCTGCAGGCTACTCCAGAGACCAACATCAGAATCTCACTAGGTACGTTAGATGTTCAAATACACACAAATCTGAAGGTTACTAATACTTGGTTTACCCATCCCTCATGTCAAGACTTCTGAAAAAAAACCCTGAAAGCCAGAAAAGAAAAAGTACCGGAATAAAAGTTCTCAGTCCAAACTCTCTTTCTACAAGCTACCATCACACTGTGAAACATCAAAGATATTTGATTCTGGCTTTGAAGACTTTTGTAAGCTCTTTTCCTACATAAGTTGCTGGGCCATCTTCTCTATGTACAATACATTTAATATCATCCAGTGACTACTGGAATCAATGAAAGCCCTCCAGTTCAGCTCAAAATAGTTCATCAGGCTCCAAATGCTGATCTTTGTTAATCTGCTTTGAAACCCTAAAAATCAAGCCTTATTTTCTCTTTTGAGGCCTCTCAACATCTTGAAAAACTATTCAATCAGACCCTCAGATTACATTATTTATTAATGTGTCCTGCAAACCTAAAATAGAGAAAAAAATAAGATTATCAATGTCTCAAAGAATGATGATGGTGATTTTCACTGATTCTCTAGGTAGGAAAACTAAGGGCTACTAATACTGAATACAGGTCAATAAATCATTCCAGTAAGAGTGACCTAATTAACACTCAGCCACTGATTTGAATGCATGAAGCTCGTTATCTTGACTCAAGGTTCACTTTCACAAAAAAGAAAAAAAATTAACACTACAAAACTGATGGAAAACTTTGTGGAAGCAAAGTTTCCAGACAAGATGAAAGGCAAATACTCTTTCTGGCTCTTCCTGAACAAGAGGAGACAATAGGAAACACTTTCAATTAGTCTGCTGCAGCACCACCAATGATGACTGCCTTTGTAAAAGTACCCATTGCCTGTTTGAAAGGATCCCCAGAGCTCAAAGGATATAAAACCACAGAGTCTGTTGCAGTACCTAAACAGCACCTCTGCAGTGACCTATCCCCACGGAATACACAAGCCCAGGTCTGCAGGCAGTCCCACAGCCCTCAGGGACTTTGTCTGGAAGAATCAAATCCATTGTTCTGCCTCCTCAGGGAGGATGAAGGCCAAAGAAATTTGTATGATCACTCATGTACCTAAACCCACAAATCCTTCCCTAAATTATTGTAATGGCCCAAGACTAAACCAATATAGTTTCCTTTTTCCTTTTACAACTCCTTCCTTCCCAACTCCATTCAGCTGGAATAAGAATTTTCTCATCGCTTTTGAACTAAAAGTTGAACAGTGAACAAGGGAATATACTATGGCACATGAGCAGTTGTATTGTTTCCGAGTATTAGATGTAAATTGAGAAAGGTTTAGACTAGAAAGTGACCAAAGCCTGCTCTTTGACAGACAAGGTGGATTCTCTGTGTGATACAAATGCCCACCATTGCATCCCCAACTATGCATCAGACACAAGTGAAGATAACTCAAACACAGACACTCAGCTTTTGAAAAGAAGTAAATACTTCTGAATGAACTAAGTACAAGGTAGTTTAGACACAGTTAATCTGGAAACTAGGAATTATTTCTAGTAGATGGAGGATACAATTTCTAGAACAAGAAAAACAGAGATTACTGGTTTTGAAGCTGAATTTTGATGTATGACAGGGATTATATAGTGTAAAAACTTAAGTTTCTGCAGTGGAACAGAACTTTTCTGTGGCCTGTAGTCCTGCCTTTACAATGCACAGCTGTGTATAAACTCATGTACTCTTATTCAGTCTTTGGGAAAGGTGTATGAAATTGGAAAATTGAATCCATTTATCTCATTAACTGAAAAAAAACCCCAAAGTGGAATCCTGTTCCATACAGCTCACTTGACTTAATTAACTAAAGTCTGAATCAGTGCTTGTTTGCAAATACTGTCATTCTAAATCAGGAGCCAGAACCAGCAATTGTTCCTTTTCTATTAGAGTAATTGAGGAGGGTGCCATTTGATTAGCCCATGGCTTTATTGATTAATTTATCATTTCTTTGTTTGGTATAGATTTTGATTGATTTTCTGTGCTCTTTGCAAATGAGTAGGTTGTCATGAATACAAAAGCACTAGACACAACCACCACAGCTCACTCGTCTGTTGTTTTCCTGATGTTCTTTTCACAGAAACTGCCTCTTTTTGCTGTCCACCAGTTCTCACTCACAGCAGCTGCTGCCTGAGCTAATGACTGCACCTGGGCTACAGCTTCCCAAAAGTATCGTGTCTTTACCAGAGACACAACAGGACAGAGGAGCAGGTAGCCACAGTGCCCCTTTGGCATGAAATTAAGGTCTGTTTAGACACAGGTCTCATTGTAGCATGACACCAGATGGCTGCACACCTATGACACTTGTAAAAATTGCTGCTGATACACAGCAGTTAATATTTTAGGCAGAAAACAGAGATATGATGGTATTATAGGGCAAGACTATACCCATGTGGTCGCACCAGCTTGACCTGTTTGATTTTGGAATGGTAGAAACTCCCTCTGGTTTTGCAAAGGTAGCCTTGCCTTGTGAGTGGATTACCCAAGGTTTTGTTACAGCCCCTAGATGCATTATTGTCTTTCCTTCCTGTCACCATCCATGGTCATGGACTCACTTGCCAGCTTCCTCCACAGGCACAGCTAAATGTGTTAATAACCAGCCATCAGGATGGCTTGGAATTGTGCTGAGCTCAGGACTTGCAGTTCTGTGCTGCAGATCAGCCGGGCAATGACAACTTGTTGAGCCATAGTAGGTCTGGCACTGCTTTCACCTGCACCTGATCTTCTTGGCTTGAGACCAAGCACACCTTGTTCAAGCACTCCCACCTCCTTACAAAGGCAGTGGGAGAAAGTAGACATGTCCTTCCAAAAAACCAGTATCAGAAAGCTCAGCATGATCTGTGAATGCCACTAGTTTGTAATATGAGAGGGAAACCAAGTGAAAAGGGAAATGGTCCAGACTGTCAGTTCACCACAGAGTTTGGGTTTGTTTATCTTCTACTAAGACAGTGATGAATTGCAGCTTAGACTAATGAAGGGCACGTGGTCTTTGGGACCTGAAACCAGCAGCCCTGAAAGCTTACAGTGTTCACTGAATGGAATAGATCCAAATCTGAAGCAGTACAAAAGCAATATCCAAATATCCATGTTCTGTATCCTGCTTGGGGACTGAGATTTGTAGACCAAGTTCTTCACTTCTCTACTTTGCTTTTTAGATCTCTAGCAAATTGTTTCATGTCTTTGTGCCTTTCTGACATAAAACAGATTATCTCATTTCCTGACTTGTGAGGAAGAAGCATCCAGTATGCTCAATGACTGGGCTTGAATGAGGGAAAGAATGAGGAGAGTAGAATAGAGGAGTAACAATCATACTGCATGACATTAGTCACAACTTAATTAACACTTGTTATTTTGGTCAGGTTTGATTCTGCCAGGATTCATTGTAGGAAGTCCCAGCCCCAAACTGATCAGAGCCATCTTAATGGTACTTATTTTAAAAATAATTAATATTTTAAAAATAATCATCTGATAAAACAAAAAGTTTGCAAGCAGCTTATTAATCTTTTCATATTCACAGATTTCTTAAACTAGCAAATGAGCTGTTGTTATTAAAGAAATTAATACTAAAGAAAAACCCAAATGTCAGGAAAATCCACAAACGCCAGAGGCTTATGTCCAAAAAAGACAGAGGAATCCTGCAAGTTTATTTGAATAAAGGGAGAGAGTCCACCTGGACACACACCTGCGAGGCTTTCTTTCTCGAGGTTTTGGAGGGTGCAGCCTCCTTTTATCCTAATTCCCGGCCGCACGGTGCCCTCTTTCTTTCCCCATTGGCTGAGGCATTAGGGAAGTGCAGCCCTCCCAAACTGCCTACCAGATATCCCTCCTTTAATCTACTATTTTACCCCAAAGTTCAGAAGTTCAGGCTTGTGCAGACCCTGGTTTGTTTCCGGAACACGCTGTCTAGGCTCAGTAAGGAACCTGCTGCCCAAAGTCAGTAGAGACATTAAGACCCATTGCAAAGAAGACGTTAGTACCCACCCGTTCACCCATCAAATTGTTTGTAAAGGCATTAGCTTTCCTCTCACAAAGAACCACTTCTCACACATGCCCTTTTAGAACTCAGACTAAGTAGTTCCCATAAAGCACTAGTTCATTATATTTTTAGATATATATGAAGGTTCTTCATGCACTCATTAAAAATTAATCTACATTAACAGTATATAAATTTTAGTATCATTAAGGTCACAATGTTTTTTAAAATGTTTTCTCAAACTTTTTATAGCTACTTGATCTATTCATATCTTACAAAAACTTGGCTGTCTAAACAACTAGGCCCCAACTAGCTCAAAAAGATTTTCTCATCCTACTGCCATCCTCTAAACATATTCCATTTGAACAAATTAACAGAATATATAAGCCTAAAGCCTTGGACATGAAAGGTATAATTTGCATTTTGGGGGAAAAGCACTTGGCTAAAAGTAGCTGATTCCTATTTCTGTAATGCAAAACAACAAAACTCCTAGAAACTTTAGAAGTTGAGACTCCTCCTCTTTACTCTTACCAAAACACATTACCCCAAAATCATAGCCAGCTGTATCAGAAGGACACGCAAACAGAAATTAAACATGTTAAATTTGAATGTAGAATACATGAGTTATTAAAAGGAATTTAATCTTACTGATAGAAGTTCAGCATCTAAGAGAGGTAGGTTTGACTTGTGACTCTTCCTCCTGTGTCTTTAGAAAGTTGATTAATGGATTGGTGGTACATCTATTCACCATCAGCAAAAACAGGTATTGCACTCTCACCTCCTGGAAGATGTCTCTAAGGTAAATACCTTAATGCTGTGTTCAGGCACTGCATGGACCCATTGTCTGAGTACTTTGTGTTTAGTTTTCTGAGCCAGCAAGTGTTGTTTAATTACTGTTCTGTCCACAACACTGCAAGAAATCAAATCCCAACTGAAAATAGCCACTCTTTTGTTGTCTCCTGCTGCACTACTGGAAAAATTAGAGGCGCTGTGCTAACAAAAAATTAAAATGACTGTTGACAAGAAACAGACTTGAACTACTAAGACCAATTAGGAAACAAGAACAAAAAAAGAAAAAATCAGCAAGGGGGGAAAAACTGCAGAAATAAGCACTGTGCTTTTAACTATGTGGCAGAAGCAGTGTTCATTAGAGCAGTACCATCAGGAATTGAAAATGGGAATTCTGATTTTGTATATATGTGCCTTTGTAAATGTATTTATACATATGTATTCATGTATTTATTCACATTTGTACATTAGTATCTCTTCAACTGACAGTCATGAGTTCTTTGTCTGTCTCTGAAACACACTTTACTGAAACAGGATGTATTATAAGATAGTCTCTAACTAGTAATGGTTTGAAAATATAGACCAACAGACAGCTTGAAGTGGACCTGATTCATCTGTGATGAGAAGCAGAACAAAGACAATATGTTCAGGCTGTAGAGAGAAGGCATAAATCTGGTGCAGATCAAGTGTCTGAACCTTTTCCCATTTACCCCCATAAATGTTCCATATTAAATTGAAAGCATTATACTGAAGTTTCAACAGCATGGCATAGCCCTTTTCTATTGTTACTTCACTCAAACCTAACAGTAAGCAAAACACAGAGATACAGAGAGGCACAACTCAGGGTTTCATCCCTGATTAAAAGACTTTGGAGTGTGATAAAAAGCACAAAAGCTGCTGGGAAGTTGGGTATCCAGATACCATCTTTTAATGTTTGTCACTTGACGGGTTGCTGATATACCCAGGATGATTCTTAGAAGCAAGGTAAGTAACCCTTCTAGCCCTTTTCAAGAAAAGACTACACAGCAATGAATGCAAGGTACTGGAGAAATAGAGAAAGTGGGATACTCTCCTTTACACCTCATGAAATAAACTATAATGATAACAATCCTGAAATATCAATCTGTGTTGCCTTGCATTATAGAAACCTCATCAAAAACTAATTAAGAGCCAAATACCATGCTATCTACTTCTAGATATATTTCTAAAAGCTTTTTGTGCCCCTCTTGAGCTAATTCTGTGATCTTATGAAAATAAAGCACTCATCATTACTCCCAAACACACAAAGACACACATAGGACCTAAGCAGCCCTTTCTGCCTGACTACTAAAATAGCACGTTGCTTCCAGCTTTAGATCTGATGCACAACAGAAAAAGTCAGAAGGTCAACAAATACAATTAGATTCAAAGCACAGACAAGCAGATCTTCACTTCAGGCCACATCTCCAAACAGCAGCCAGTTGGCAGAGAGAAGCTCAGCAGGTTAGCCTTGTCCTCTCTGCCCACTTGCCAGAACAAATGGTGCTATTTCAGTCTGCCACGGCTGCAGGCAAACGATTAACTCTCAGGCTGATGAATTGAGAGCAGGACTAAATGGAGCAACCCAATTTTTCCGTGGGGTTCTCTAATCACAATTCACCACCTAGTAGGAAGAAGTGTAATCTTAGATTTTTGCTGCCTTTCTGCTGGGTAAAACCATAGTACAGTATAATTCTGTATACCTATATGGAGCCTCAGATGGCAGCAGCATTTCAGCAGCATTGTAATACAAAACCCAACCCACATTACACATGAAATATATTTAGCCCCTGTTACAGAGAAGTTAAGAAGATAAGACTAAGCTGATCAATAAACAGTCCACAAAACCTCCCTGCAATGAAGCAATATAGGAAAGCTGAACTCAGGATGTGACAGAATTCAAAAGAAGTGCAGGAGAGAAATCCTAAAATTAAAGAGAAATAAGGAGAAGTCATCATCTGTGAGGTGAAGAAAACTGCAGAGGTGGGCTTAAGGTTGACCAGGACATGGGCAAGGTGAAAAAGGGTTTCCAACAGACTGAAGCTAGAGAAGTTGTGGGGATGAGAGGAGGAGAAGGCAAGTATTCAAAGACAGGGACAAGAAAGGTTGAAGTGGAGAGTCAGTAGAGAAAGCCTGAGAAAGCCAATATGGGGCAAGAGAAGAAGAAGGACTGAGAAACTTGAAAAGAGACAGAAGAAGTAAATTCCAGTAGAAAGACAATGAAGAGCTGAAAGAAACAAAATATGGGTGCAAGGAAAAAGAAATTCATTACATCCCAGAACATGTGATTCTTTGGGAAAGCCAAGGGAGCATGCTGAGGCATTCACACCTTAGTTAATTTTTGGTTCTGGCTTTTGACAAGAGGTTCTGCCTTTGTTCCAGCCATAACCCTAGAGAAAAAGTCAAAACAGGCATTAGGATGTTAGACATTTCCCCAGCTTACTTCCTCTGGGACAGAACTGCAGGAACATTACTCCTAGGGAGAAGCCTCTGTCTGTCCAAGTCCTCTCACTCAGACAGGTACATCCTCGTTTCAACAAGTTCAAACCCCACAGCCCTGGCAGCTCCCTACAACAGAGGGTGCATAGAGCTGAGTAAACCTACAATCCCAAAGATCTGCCTGGTTTGCCTTCTCTGTGATTATATCACTTTGCCTGGCTCAGAGCAGCTGGCAGGAATAAGCCTGGTGGATGTGCTCACATTGTTCACCTTTCACCTCACCCCAAATCAAGCCTGCAGACTCCCTGCTGTGCAAAGGAAAGAGTTCACTCTGGCCTGTCTGACCACCTTTCTGCAGGTTGGTTTTCAGTCGACTTTTGGCTGCCCTGCTGCACAGCACTCACAGAATGGATAAGCCTGTTCTTGCACATGGGAATTTCATCTCCATCTGGGCAAGCTGGAAATGAAACTCTGGGCCACAGCATTCAACTAAGGTTTCTAAAGCAATTGGCTTCTCATTCCCCATGGATAGCCTGAGATTACACCTAGAAACAGTAATTGCTAGAAGTTTGTTATGATCAAGGAAAGGGACTACTGGTACACATTCTACAGCCTCTGTAGTATGTGCAGACTGTGTCTAGAGGCAAACTGCTACCAAATTTAAACTAAGGTTCCCAGACCATACAGCTAAAAGCCTTGTGGTCTTATCACTTATACTTCCTACAGATGCTGCTGAGGGAACAGAGCTAGTTTAATCCCTCCCACCAGCAGCACTCCCTAAAGCAGGAACGACTCCCTTGAAAGTACCTCTCACCCTCTCACCACTAAGAGTTCAAACAAGCTGATGTAGATGTCTGCACTGTCGGTGGCTAAATGAGCTCCAGCGACTGCAAAATGAACAAAGAAAACAAACAAACAAAACAAAACACCAGCAACAGAACCAATCAAAACCCACAAGCAAACAAACAAAAAAACCACACAAAACTCTTTGGAATTAACCTCTTGTGATCATTATAGTGCTGATTCTACTGGTCTTTACTGCAAGGCTTTATCACAAGCCATTTTAAAAAGGAGGGGTGGGAGTAAGAGGATTATTTTTGCTTTAATTCCCTTACCCAGGTGATCAGCTCTTTGAGGTGATCCAGAGTAAATGTTGAGGGGAGGGAGTGTATACATGCAGAAGGGGATCTTCCACCTTGAGAACTAATCAAACCTCTGTAGAAGTTCAGAAACTTTCCAAAAGCCTTTTCCAATTTTTTGATCACTCCAGAGATCTTGTTTGCAGAAATACACTGCAAGTCTAATCTTTAGAATGGATTGATATACAACCTTTTCACTGCCCCAAAACAAAGATACAATCCTGTAGCAGTCTGCAGTGTACTCTGTGTGAAATATCTGAGCATTAGCAGAACTTGCTCTGCAAAGGCAGATCTTTTGGGAGCTCGCGGGACCACCTGAACTGTCAGTAATCTGGAGCAGCCTGGCAAAACATAGATTCACAATTCCTACTAAGATGTTTTATCACAATTTCCTATTGGAAGTTTTATGAGCTCAACACACCCCTTAGCATGAAAATTGGACTCACTCACATCTGCTTAAAAGCAGGCTGGAGCCAAGTTGAAAAGGCACCCTGTGCATTACATCTCTGCTTGGAAACCACTGCTTATTGGTAAAGTCCATTTTGCAACAGGAAAAACATGTAAAGATAAAAATTCCCTCCTCAAAATCCCTACAGGGCCTCTGCCAGTTACACACACAGTAACCCCTTCAAAGAACATAAACATTCATACCTTCTCCTTAGACAATGCTCAGGAAAGGTAGGCTTTAGTTCATATTTGCTTTTCTCTCCCACATCTTTTTTACAGTTAATATATTAAAATCAGAATTTGAAATGTAACAAACATTTCTTCTCAGACAGAGGAGAGATTTGAGAATATCGTCAAAGTCAGCTCATAAATTCAAAGAAGTCTCTTAAATTTTATTAGGATTATTTAGGTCCTATGTGTGATCTGTATCACCACATACGAGACATAGAGCCTCACACTTGATTGTAACACATTTAACATGATTTGTGATGTGACCTGGCAGCAAAAAATTCCTTGTTGTGGTAATTTAGATGCCCTTTTCATTGCTCTTATTCCTGTAAGAACTTTAATCCTTACTTCCTACTAAGCAGACAATATAGCACAGAGACGTTTGCCTTATGCCAGGACATGGAAGTTTTCAATGCCTCTGAAGTGGCCAGGGCCCTGGGAAATTGGGAAAGGACTTGAGAGAAAGAGGGCAGGGACTTATTCTTCTCTTTTAAAAGTGCAGCCTCAAGGCCTGGCACACAGCATGCTCAGATCCTCTGAGATGGGATGTAGTGCTACCAGGGCGTTAGAGGAAGGGGAGGGCTTTGAAATATATGGGAAAGAAGGCCCCCTGCATTACCAGTGTCAAGCAGAGCACTGTTCTCAGCAGGTAGGTAATGAGATCACACCACATTGAAAGTCAATGAAGACTTCGAAGTTCTGACTTTACAAAGACAAAGTGATTCTTACTTTTTTTGCCTTTCCCAAGCTAGCAGTTCTGGCAGACACCTGAAAAGAAATGGTAACTAGACACAGAGTAAATATAAACAATTACTGTGTTTTACCCCTGTGTTATCCCAGTGGTACTTGGCATTTTAAGAGTTTAAAGTTTAATTACATTTTTGCTTTTGGTACATTGGATAGCCATTCACCTATGAAGAAAAGCATCTGAGAGGGTTTCAAGCTCATTTAAAACACTCAGAAGCAAAACCTGCTGAAGCGTGTGAGGCTGGCTCTGTGTTTTGATGCGCTATAGAATAATGTATGGAATTATTTATACATTCCCTAAGTGGTGCATTTTCATTGTGCTTTCAGCTAACTTGCAAACTCCACTGGTCCCATCTCAGGAAAGCTCTCTCTCCCACACTTGTTAATGCTTCAAGTAATATGCTGAATTTTTCCTTGCCCCATAGCACTGTTGTGTGGAGGGAGATATTTGAAAATCTGTCCAGACTGCAGTGTTACAGGAAAGAGGGAAAGAGATGATCGAGAACATTTCAGTCACTCCATTGCTCACAGAATTTCTTGTTGATTCAGATTACCCACTCCCAGCTTCCTCTGACCACCTTGGTTTCTGATGCCTTTCCTGCCATTACTTCACGAGACAGGAGCTGGGGACCCTTCATCATGAATGTCTTTGAATGCATTCATTAGACAGGAACCCCTATTACAACATTAAGCTCCAAAAGTCATGTCCACAAGGTCATAATGTGCTCCCCACAAAAAGCCTGTCAGGGCAGACAGTTCTGAGGGACAGAAATGGCCATGCAGAGGCAGCTTTTGATCTTCACCAGGTGGGCAAGGAGCCAGGGGAATGGCCATCACCAGAATCTCTGCAGAGGTTTCCCACTTGCCTGGTTACATCCTGAGTCCCACCACCCTCACGCGTTTGCCTCCTCCATCTCTCTCATGGTATCCTGAGCGTGCGCCTGCTGCCAAGGGCATGGAGCGCCTGCTGCGCTCAGCTCCACCAGCCTGTGCCCTGGAGTGGGGGAATTGATTTTGCTAACACACGTCTGAAAACACAGTTTCTTCTGCTGTGGTAAATCAACACAGCGCCACAGGATCAGAACAATAAAACACGTAGCAGGCTGGGGGTCTATTTCCTCTGCCTGAAGGGTGCTCCATCATGCCAAGCTATGATTGCTACAGCCCCACACCAGCAATCTCCTCCATTTCTCAGGTCCAGTCTTAGTAGTTTGGTATAGGAGTGCATAGGTGTTTGTTTTAATCTAATCACTATTTATTTTCAGTTATCCAGGAAAATGAGGAGATCTTTCACACACACAAAGCCCTTATTTCTTTACCTCTGGCTCTCAATGGCTGGTTGCAGAAAGACAGGACCTGGCCACACAGGCTCTGAATTGGGGAAAAGATGGAAAATGTGTTAGTGGGCAACAAAAGCATAAAAAAAATCATAAAGAAGCAGAGGGAAATATATGATGAAAGAGAAACTGCTAAAAAGATGGTCTAAAATTTCTTATACATACATGTATACATATATGACTATATTTATGTATGTAGTTGCTGTGTACTTATGTATAAAAATATGCATCTGTATATAGAAAATGCCTCCCTTTCCACATGTAGGCTTCACTTGAAAATCCATTATTTTCATTCTAGTCTGTGAGGGAAGTATGTAGCCTGGTGTGATTTTTCAAAGGAAGAAGGAGGAGCGTTTGATGACGCTGACTCCTACACTGCCCCCTGCCACTTTCAGTGAGGCTTTTCTTCTCACTCGAAGCTGTCCAAAGGTTTCACACATGCACATATACATATATGCTTAAATCTTTGCTCAGATGCTTGAATGATTGTTCTGGCCAGCAGTTACCCTCTCAGTCACAGGGAAAGCTTGTCTTTCACCAGCAAACTTTGTGAGAAGCCTCTGGACTTCCTCACTGTTGTTTCAGGTTTTGTTACTTTTTTTTATTTAGCTGCAGAAAATTGTTAAAGAGAAGAAGTCCAGCTCCCCACAGTGCCCTTCAAAACCATTTCAAATGTACCTTACTGGGTTGAGACAGCTGTTTTTCTCTTCTTAGAAGAAAAAAAAAAGAGAGAGAGAGAAAGATAGAGTCCTTTTGCTCCTTTTTTTTTCCACCCTACAGACTCTCTTTTACAAGGCACGTGTGTTTCCACTTCTGACCAAGGTTTCACAGCAGGAAGACAGCCTCTGTCCTACCACCAAGCCTCACTCTGCAGCCTTTCTCTTCCACATGGAGAGGCTGCAGAGTTTAAGGCATTACCTCTGCTTCCCTCTGCAGCGGCTGGGGACAAATCCCAGGATAGCATCACACCATGTTGCTCCTTGTCACTGAAGAAAGAGAGGTTGCAACAACACTTGCATTTCAAGATCACAAAGTCAAGTGTACCATGCATCAGGACCAGTTGTTGTCAACTCTTTGGAAACCTCTCTGGTAAATCATGGTGCCTGGGCTCCTAATCCATACAGTCATAAACCACACCGTGCTCCTGCAGAACTGCTCCAGACAAACTCCCAGGGTTAAGGGAGCACAGTGACCACCTGCATTCCTAAGCTGGAAAGTCCTACCAGGTCCTGCCTCAGGGACCTACTAGGTATCAACACAAAGTTTCTCACAGGTTTGCAGAAGAAATCAGGTTGTCTGCAAGACTGAGTCGTGTGCAGGCCGCCTGGACCTTGGGCAGGGCTGGATTAGACTGTGGCAGCTATTCAGGCTGCTGAACCTGAAAACATTTATAGAACCTGGAATCTATCACCTCACATGGGGCTACCAGATCAATGAGCAAGCTGTCTTCCTGCTACCCAGCTTTCTTTTCTGAGGACTCACTTATCACTGGCATGGGATGTCCCCATCTCACACCAGAGAGAAGAAACTCTCAATAATTATGGTTTAGTCAATTAACCTTTTGGACTCCACCCATAATGGGGCTACTGCTGACATCAAGAAAAGGGATAAGGGGTGTTCCAAGATCAACCCTTGCTAAACCAAGGGCTAGATGAGCAGAATTGTAAGGCATTGGAAAATTATATCAAATATGATTTATAATCATAGCTGTTACAGAACAGATCCAATAAAAAAACAACTCCTTTGACAAAAATAAAGGCAGCAGCAAAATAACCTTTCTGAGGCACTAGCATTCCCATGTAAGAGTCTGAAACCAAATCTATACTGCAATGAAATAGTTTTGTGCAAAACCAGGCTGCAGTCCATTGGCTAGGTCATGCACACGAGCTGAACTGTGCCTCTGGGATCTCAAGGCATCAGTCACTTCTGTCAGAGCAGCATTAGTAGTTGTGAAGCAGGAACTGGGATCTGATCTCCACAAAGGGACATAGACAAGTTTGGTCAATATATTATTTGCTGTGTCTACACTGACAGCTGGATTGGATCCAAGCCCCCTGGCCACCCTCTGATTCACTGGAGCCTTTTAGCAACTGCATTTCTGCTTTAGCTCGGTGGTGAGCCAGACTTAGCAAGTCCTGCTGAGATCCCCAAAGAAGGGTTGTGGTAGGTCAGAGCAGCAGTAACCATGGGGAGAAAATGGCAGCTTTCTGTCAGTGTCCAGTCAGGGGTTGTGGCAGCTCTGTGGGAACATTTTCCTAAGATAAACTAGGTAAACATCTCATTAAGACCTTTTCCTCTTGGCCATCAGTGGATACTCACTTTCTCATCTTCTCAGAGAAACTCCTATACTAGATTGCCATAGGACCAACATCGAGTTCAGCTACATCGTTCCTGCTGAGACCTGTCTTGGTTCGTCATGTCAAAGTCAGAGTGGCTCTCCTGCAGGCTCTCACATCCTCCAGTCTGGAAAAAGACAGCGCAGAGTCAGGGCAGCAAGAAAACAGATACATCTTAGAAAGTCCTCCCCAAGCTCAAGTAAAATACTGCGAGCTGTGAACTCACCCAAGGGACACTCAGACTGAATCACACTCAAAGCTCAGACTCAAAATCAGGCTGCAGAAGAACATCATGTTGATTATCCATACATTATTACACAGCAGCTGGGCTACAGTAATTGTAGTCCTCCTTAGCCTTGATAACATCCCAGATAATACAGCATGGCTTATTCCCAGGCAAAAGAAAAGTTACATAATGCTGCTCCGGTCTCAGAGTAAAACCATGTGAACAGAGGGGCAGGCAGCAGTGCCCAGCTGCCTCCCAGTAACATACTGAGCTACTTTAATTTGGAAAATTGTCTAAGCCCCATAGTTCATTATATTTCTTTTAATATGCAGGGTGGAGGCTGTTTCTTGTGTTAGGCTGTGTAGCTTAGGGCTGTTCTGTGGTCTTCTTTGGAGCACAGTTTGTTAAGGTTCCTGTGCAGCTTCTGGGGAACATGACAAGCATTACCCTCCATGCCAGGGAGACATGCACAACCCCTCTCAGCCCATCTCACCAGCCTCTCCAATTGTACAGGAGTTATACCTGTGCTGTTTTATACATTTTAAAGTCCATTAAGGCTGACACTTATGCAAATGTAAGTGTCTCATCCTTATTAAAAGGGATATTTAACTTTGAGCTTCTGTAAGAAGAATACGTGTGTGCTGTAGCCATCGAGGAGCCTCTCACACCTTCTGCCGGCTGAGACAAATGGGTCATTTCAACCAGCCACCCATCTTCTTCCCTGTGAGACCACGAGCTGTTGGCACAAGGGGCTGAGGAAAGCCAGAGCCATACTGACACCGACTGACTTGTTCTATGCTTGCACCAAGGAAGGTCGGACAGACCTTTTAATCTTCATTATCACAAAGCCCTGCATCTGAAAAGGAGAAATCAAGCACCAGGAAAGGGCAG
The DNA here is from genome assembly GCA_013400735.1 of Pomatostomus ruficeps. NCBI lineage: Eukaryota > Metazoa > Chordata > Aves > Passeriformes > Timaliidae > Pomatostomus > Pomatostomus ruficeps. The sequence goes on from VYZT01045068.1 coordinate 15,606, forward strand.
AAGACACCTGAAAAATTAACACAGGGCCACCTTCTCACCCCTATCTTTTCATATGAGGAAAGGATACTCTATAAGGACTGTAAAGAGAGCCCCCAGTTGGGAGAGATGCTGAGATGTGTAATTTTCCTTCATACTCTGCTTCTTACAGATGCCACTAAATGACAGTCATGGAAAGCTAAGCTGTCATCCCTTTCCTGGAGTGATTTCCAGTTACTTTGCCTACATGTGGCACTTATGGTCAGGGTTAGTGGTGTTAGGCTAACGACTGGACTTCCAACCTAAACTGTTCTATAGCTGTATTTGGTCACATTGCACTGTCTGTTAAGTGATCTCAAAAACCTTTTCAAAAGGTGGCTCTTGGCACTGACATCTTTGCAGAGAGGGCAAATTGCAGTGTATCATGGTGAGGGACCTTGTCTGTGGTCCCAGGGATTAGGAGTAATTGGAGATAGTTTTGAAGCCTCAGATTAATTCAGGCTGCATAATCCAGGTTGGTGCTAGGTAGCTGATGGCACCATTAGCTTTTCTTCCTGCAAGGAAATAATTATTTGATCATGAGATTTCTCATACACATATATCTGGCGTGTACACATGGAATTAGTTATAACTGCCTCAATTGCAAGCCACGTGAAGTCATTAAAATTCATTCCAATTAATGGCAATGAGCCGAAAACAAACTCAACACCTGCAAGCCAGAGAGAAATCAGCAGTTACAATACTTTACATATGTCACCCTACCTTGGAAATTCTGCTGGAGCTTTAATGTGCAGGCTGTGAATTGAAAATGAAGATTTCTCTGCTTAGACAGATCTTTTCAGCTAAGGAGTTGAGAAGATTAGGGAAGCTGGTGTCCAATTAACCTCATTGTGGCACTCTGCATGCAGCTGGTCCAGAACTACCTGCTTGAACAACTTTGGAAATCTTTCCCTCATCTTAAAGCTGAGAAAAGTGATGCAAAGAAGGAAAGGCACAATGGCACTAGAATTGGTCTCTTCTGAGTCCCACCTCTAGGAAGAACACGCACACAGTTTTTGACCGGATCAGGGTTGAACAAGAGGCAGAGTCTGCAGTCCCACTAGCCCACACTGCTTCATCAGTGAGCTGGGAGACGGGAGTTTCCTGGAAATCTGTCTGCCAAAAGCAGGCATGTGCTGGTGGTAAGAACAGCCCGACAAGCTGCTAAGGTCCAGCTGCAGCTGCCAACCTCTGCCCGAGACCTCTATCAATCAATTACAGCCCTCTGGGTAGGGAAGAGAGCTTGAGAGCACAAGAGCACACAGGTTATTTTCAACAGCCCAAAACACCACAACCTCTCCCAGCTCTGCACCAGCCTCTGTGCTAGTGGAGATAGAGCTGAGTCACCTCCACAAAACCATTTCCATTCCAAGGGTGCTCCATAGCTCTGGACAGGTTTACTCATGGGGGCTTCACTTGAGTCTCATGTACAGGAATATGCAAAATGCAATGAAAGTACCATTTCTTTGTGTCACACATATCTGGGCTGATAGAGCTTCTGGGACAGGAGGCAAGAAAAAAAAGAAAAGATAAAAACTTCTGAAATTCATATGAACTATTTCCCGTGCTTTTGTAATGCAGCAGCACTTCAGAGACAGAGTGCACATTGTGTTTGTTCCCTCTCCTATCTGCAGTGTTGATATTTGCTTTAATGATTTTTTTTTTTAATTTCTTCTGTAGGTGTTCAATGGGAATTGTCAGGATCTCTTTTTCCCTACCAGGAGTGAATGAACCACAAGTGCATTTTGTATTCAGCTTAACAGACTGATTGACTTTAGACTAAGTTTCACTATTTCCCATCTGACTTCCATTACCTAGAATAAGATGGTAAGTCAACCTGAACTGAAAGTAATTAAGGGAGTTTTGGAAGGGGAGGGTAAAAAAATGAAAGAAGAAAAAAATCATTCTCTCTTCAAACACATAATTGTACAAAAATAACACAAAATGCAAATGACTCATAGATGTGCCAGTCCGGCTCATTTATTGTCACTTTGAAGAGAGTAACTACAAAGGGCTAATATTTGTAATCTACTGACACAGTAGTACTGCTAAAGTGTGCTATTTAGCATCTTCCAAAAACACCTCCTGGGTTTGTCTAAAAGCACCTGAAGGAAGCTTAGAAGTCACTTCTCATTCAGACATTCCCTAAAATATCAAACCAGGCAAGATATGGGATAGATTCTAGTGAGTTAACATTCCACCTCTTGGATTTCACACAAAGTCAAGTACAACCCCTTTGTCAGCTTGACTGGCTGCAAGCTCAAGGGTATATGGTTTTAAGAGCTCTGTTCAAGGCCAAAATATTTCAAATGTACCTTGTTCAAACCTGGATCTGCAAATGAAAGGCTTGTGTCGCCATGACCAGTAGTAGGAGCTTTCAGTATTGAAAGATGAACAAGGTAAAATCCTAGAGAGCTGTAAAGGACATCACAGAATCATGCTGGGAATTATCTAAATGTATTCCAGTTTGCTTTGGGGAAAAAAACAGACTCATAGGGACACCACACATTGAGAATGCCTGTGATGACACTTTCTAGCTCTAACTACTTCATCCAATGAAATTTCTTTTTTCAAAAAGTTCCATTAAGACTCTGGTATTTGATGGCAAACCAGGAATCATTTTGGATCAAGATCAAGGAGAGGGCAGACAGCAGGGCATGGTACACTTTGCCTCTAACCCAGTCTAAATTATACTCCTTCAGAAAACCACCTAATGGTGATTTCAGCCTAGATTTTATAAACCACAGGAAGAGATAACAGGCTCCATATATGGCCCATCAGTCACATTAGCAGTGGGAGGAAGCAGAAAAGACAAGCAGTAATGACAGCAAGTCCCCAGGAACGAGGCAAGGGCCAGCAGTGCAGGAGGAGGGATACATGGCACCAGCATGTATGAGTCCTTACCCCTAACAGCTGATAAACTCCTGCCATCAAATCACCTTTTAGGCACTCACCTAAATAATGCTTCCCATGGAGCAGAAGGCTTCAGCCAGACAGGAAGAACTAATCTGTGACATGAAAGTCTTTCTTCATCTCAGCAGCACAACAAACAAATTAAAGATATAAATTGGGCCAGGGCATTACTTTGAGACAGGTCAAAAGCACAAAGCACAGAGGTTGTTCTTTCCCCAAAACTTATAGGGTGAACAACAGCAGCTGTGGCTGCTGGGAGATGTCCATGAAAGCAATAGATTTCTGGCCACTGTGTTTTACTTATGGTGCATGGACTGGAACCACACAGGATGTGTCCATAGCCTTTGGGGGCTTTTGGATGACAGGACCATGAAAAAATATTTTCTCTCATTTCCAGGTAAGTGTGAACTGCAGGGAATTTATCCTCTGAACAAGCTTCTCTGTCACATTAAAAATAGTGAAACCTCTTATAACAAAGAAGAATGCAGCTTTGAGTAGTGTGTTTAAGCATCCAACGTCACGAAAGAGGTTAATTTATGCATCAAATAAGGAGCTGTCACTTTTTGTTCTGTGATGGTGAACAGTGTGAAATTCATCACTGATGCTACCTCACAGCAGGAGCTGCAGGGAACATGGATGTGAGTAGAGTGCCTTGGGTAGCTGGAGTCTGCAACCAGCATCCTCTACCAGTTTTCTGTCAGGCTGTGAGACTCCAGCATGTCCTTTGCAAATTTACAAGCAGGAATTTCCATAGATGAGAAACAGGCAGGGGATACAGGTGTAGAGCTGTCTGCTCACCTGGCTTGTTTATGGGCCCTGAGTCTGTGTTTGCTGCTGTGTTGGTGCCTTCCTGTCGGGTGAGAAATAGTCTGAACCCCTCCCATGCTGCATCTTTCATCTGTGCTTAAGAAAGAAACTTATCCAATGTCTTGCTTCATCAGAAATGTGTTTTCTTCTGAATTTTAGCAGAAGAGCAAGATCTGGTTTATCAAAGCCGCTGCAATATGGTAGGAGCCTGTTGTCCTCATAGCATATCTGGCCTCCAGTGATATCAAAACCATTTATGAAAACTGAGTCTCTCACAATTACATGGGGGACATTATTCTTCAAATCTAACAAAGCAAACAGTAACAGTCTATCCTAAACCCTGCCCACACATACGAAATATATCAATTTCTCTAACATCCACCATTAAAGTCCTCCCGTCTTCAGGCTCTTTCTAGAGCACAGCTTAAGTTCCAGCTCACATAACAAAGAGCCTTTGGACAGCATGCCACAACACTGTGTGTCCTGTGTGCATTGACAGTGGCCAAACAACCCTTTCCCACTACCTGCTGTTTTCTAGTGATGCCAGGGTCAGCTGAGCCAAATAGACATCAGCTGTTCATAGCAGTAGTTCTGGAAGCAGTGGGGGCATGGGTTGAAATTGTTAGCAAAGACTGTTCTCTCCTTCTACCTCTACAGCTGTCCTGTGACCTAAAGGACAAAAGAGCTTAGCTTTTTTTCATTAATTGTTTTTTAATTCACTCGGTTCTCTGATCCTGTTCCAGCACCTTTGCACAGGCAGTGCTGTCCGTGCAGCAAAGGTAAGACCAGAAACAGCAAGGGGAAGGAAAGGTTTGAATGCCTGACTCAGTGTCATCATGAATGCTTGACTTGGGAAATCAAACCTAAATGTTCCCACCTGCTTCTGAGATTTTAGCAACCCTTTTTTCTCTAATTGTTTCACTGTTTTCTGTAATTAAATCAAAATATGACAATTGTCCCTAACATTTATTTACCTGGAAGTTGTCTGCTTGTGTTTTAGGCCCAAAGAAAGCCAGTTGTGCCCATCAGTTCTTTCAATTTTTAATTTTTCTCTAGGCATTAGATTTTTTGATCTAATAAGAAAAGATATTATTCCTGTCTGCTGATCTTATCTCAAATATTTATGATGATTATGTTACTAGGGGCTGTAGAGTTACCTATTTGTCAATATATGCTCACTAATTTATTTGTTCATAATATTTTTTTTTTAATTTATCAGCAAGGTTGATTTTTCCTTCTTCTTTTTGGATCTATTTAGCAATAGATCTTCTTTTATGACAAAATGTTTCCAAGCACCAGAAACAGGAAAGAAGGTTCACACCATAAAAGCCTTGGTTTTTGGCTGCCTTTATGATGTAAGGCCAGAAGATGGGGGAAATGTTTCTATTTCTTGTTCTAGTACAGTAGTTTTTGTGTGTCTGTGTCCCGCTTTCCTTGTATCCCTGTGGTGTTCACTGATTGCTCCAACCACCCACATCTCACTGGGTGCTTTCCTATCGGCACATGTGATTTCCTCGGGATTTCAACTTAAAACACTTTTACCGGAGGTTGGGTTAAACTTAACTGAATCTAGAGAAGCCAGGTTTAGTGCAGAAGCAGAGATACCTCCTCCTCACATTCCCTCTAAACTGTGTCAGTGCAAACACATGACAGCTGCAGAACTACGTTTACACAGCTGATCCCATACACCAGTTGGTGGCTCCCACCTTCAGAGAGCTGACCCCAAGTCCAGCAGTGGGGAGAAACCCATGCAGGTCACCTTCTGAGCAGGACAAGAACAGCTGGCAACCACAGTGGTCTCTTTGCAGAGAGTTATCTTCATAAAGGACAACTTCAAAGTTAAATTCCAGGCTAAATAATAAAACAAAAAAAATCGGGCTGAAAGCACAGCTGGAGTTAAAGGCAAAGGCACAATAAGAATCCTATGGGAATCTGGTAAGGACAAACACAAAGCCCTTGGGATAATAATGGAGATCTCCTATCAGATCTACCAGGAATCACCTACTGACATTATGCAAATCTTATTATGGCTGCGCTCAGCCGGAGAGAGCCTGGAGATGTAGCTGTGCACTTTTAGAGAGCGATCTCATATGCAAGCCTCTCACCCCAGGAAGCGAATATCGGCAAAGATGGTGCTGCGCA
>VYZT01045072.1:716-30508 GCA_013400735.1 Pomatostomus ruficeps
TGGGGACACAAGAACAGTCAGAAGTGGGAGGCAAACCATTATCCTGCTGCTGCCCAGCTCTGGAGCAGAGATGGTGGGAGCCTGGAGATTTCATTTGCAAAGCTTCCTCATTATCCTCCTTCAAACTCTCCTTAGCCACAATGCCTGCAAAAATCTGACAGCAGTTAGGCTGCTGATGTATTATGAGTACTGCCTATCCTGCTGATCAATAGCGTCTTGCTGCTCCTTACGGTATTCCCTCAGCTGTCCGTACTAGCCATTGTTTCTTGGGTCATTTTTGTAAGCTCTCTGAGGGCAAGACCATCCTTCTCTCACCCACAAGTACAGCACCAGGCAACACCTGATCTCTGAGAAGTGCTCCTCAAATGGTAGTAACAAAACTAATAATAACAACAACAATTCTATCCTTTCACAGAATTACAGAAAATAAGGCTGAAGTTGACCTCAGGAGATTGACAAGACCATGCGTTTGCCAAGGCAGGATCAACCACCGTTAAAGTTTTAAATCTTATTGTCTGGCCTGTTTTTAAGGACAACAACAAAGGTTACACAACCTCCCAATACAGTCCACCTCAGTGCTCCACCCATTTTTTTCTGCAACCAGCTATGGCTTTAGGATTTGAAAACACTCAATTCCCTCACAAAAAACCATCAAGCCAGGCCCCAAAATATATCTCCACCCTTAAATAAGAGACAGAAATATGTCCCTACCACACAGTATAGATTTACAGATGATGCATGGGCTGCTCTTCACATTTTCTTGTCTGCTTATAAAACAATAGGATGCATTCTAGTTTAATCCAACAGAATACGTATTTTCCAATTGGGTCAGTAGAACCAAATTTTCATCCTCCTTAGCTGCCCTTAGACAGCTTAAAAACACACAAAAAAATCCTGAGAGTGGCGATACTGCAATAGCATTGCAGATTTTAGGCCTCTCACTAGCAGCTCTGCTCATTCAAGTACCTTGCTGAAGAAGAAACAACTCTTCCTTCACACTTGATGTCCAGTGAAGAACCACACTGCTGGACCCTTCCAGCTGACCATGAGATTAGCTCAGCTGGTTAATGCAAGGTGCTAATAATGCCACGGTTGTGGCTTCAGTCTCTATATGGGCCACTCACTCAAAGGTTGGACTCGATGATCATTGTGGGTCCATTCCAAGTCAGACTATTCTACAATATTATTTCGTCTGCTGCCTGAAGAAACAGAGCTATACTTCAAAGTTTTGGATTCGTGGTCTGGATTTTCCTAACCTTTGGGAATATTCAAGAACAAGGCTTAAGTGCATTTCTTCTGCAGACATCTCTCCAAATAAACACCTGCCTCTTCATTCTTATCAGTGCAATAGGGACACTCCAGCAAAAGTCTGAGGTGGTGAACCACTGCAGTTGTATCTTGGCAAAAAGCTGTTGCCTTTACTTCTCCCAACCCCACCATGGTTCAGTTTAAAGAGGCCAGAAACCCTTGCCCTGCCTATCATAGTACACAGAGGGGAGAACACATCTAGCAGTTCAGATATACAGAGACCCTCCAGCATATCAGGTAGCATAACAGATTTGGTTAAATACCACAAACTACAAAAACGCACTCTCCTGATTGGGAGCTACAGTCAGATCCTTCCAAGGCTTGGAGGACACCTTGAAGGGACATCCTAGGCGGCTTCCTTGTACCCATCACTATCCCAAAGGCAATCTTCCTTACAATTACAATTCCACAACCACCTTATAGCTGGCAAATTGGAATAACTGTGTCAAATTCCTTAAGAGAGAGGTGTTCTATACAAACCAGGGAGAGAGATCTAGTCTGTCCTCGAGACAACAATATCTCTAAAAGAGCATGTCTTGAACAACAAAAGTCAGGAAACAAACATCTGATCTAATGGCAACCTGTATCTATGAATTTATCTTTATTTACGGATCCACTCTCTCAGTAATTACTCAGTAATGGGTATATGTTAGTGAGTGGTGGAAGGTTCAGTATGATCAGGAAACTCAGTTCACAAAGGACTACTTAAGTCACACGGAATCCTTACAAATCCCTTCCACAACTAGCCATGGTAGTGTTTATCAATCAGGCTTTAAGTGTGCTTTTTAGCATCTGTTTGTTGCTAATAACCAACCTTTTATAGAGGAATTTAGATGAAAAAATATTTTCTGTTCCTTAATTCCACATAAGAAAAGGAAGAGAATCTTTTATTTCATCTAAGGAGTAATTTACATGGGCAAAGATGATTTTAGCTGATCTGCAGGATGTACAGTCCTCAATAATCATTACCACTGACTCTTAGGTAACTGCCTGTGGGGCAAGTATTAGCATGCATGCAGAAACAGTAACCACTTCCTTCACTTTTTATAATCATTACAGTACAGTATTAGTCAAAAAAAGCCCAGTCATTTTCCATGGGAAAAAAACCAAACTCAAGGACCTCAGGGATCCCTGCTAGTTCTGTTCATTTCTTCTCTGTGCTTCATCTGAAATGTGATGGGGAAAACAGTGAATTTAAAAAGTGAAACTTCAATATACAATTGTCATTTTTTGGTCTTTAAAAACCTCATATTTCAGACATTCAGAAAAGGGATCATATTAAAAATTAAGTCTCTCAAGTTGCAGATAATATTCACAATAGAGCATCTAAGATAATTTTCAGTAGATTATAGCTTCTTTGTATGAGGAATCATGAGTTCCTAGAAACCACAAGTATTGTTGATGTCACTCAGATATTGTAGTGATACTATAAATAACAAAAACAACAGAAAAATAAGTATTTTTAAATAATCCTACTTGGTATCAGAAATAAATTACCCCTTCACAAAGCAGGCATGACAGAAGAAATCAGATAGAAAATAGTCTTGATAGTGGAGGACCTGTTAACAGTCAGGTCAGAAAATTTACTGTTGTCTTGGATAGACTTTCTTATGGAGATTCTGATCGCCTTCATTGTCCAGAAAGATAGGCAATAAAGATTTCATTCTGTGTATGAAAGGATATCTTGGACTTCCATTTGCTTACCCCAAGAGACATTCCCATTATAGAGCACCCTGTCTTTTGCTGTTATAAGTTTGCTTGATACTTTGGCCTCAAGGAACTCTCTCTGCTGGTCAAAGAATTTAGTTAGCATGTCCCTGCACAGCCCCTTTGCTGTGGACATCGTTCTGCAGAGCCACTTTCTGTCTGAAACACGTATTTGTCCTCAAAGTATCTTCTGGCAGTATGTGGCAACTTACCTGCCTAAGCTAAAACACAACAGGTCACCAGTTCCTAATATGAAAATGTCAAACCACTTCACTGTCTACAGTCAGACTTACACTGTGATGCAGCTGATAATGATTTAGGAGGAGGAGTCTGGGGGTTTCAGAGGGTACAGATCATCATCATCCACACTTACACACATCAAGGACACAGACTTCGTAATATTACTAATACTGACCATCAGGGAAAAGAATCTGTGATTCTAGGAGATCAGTGTGGACTATCATGAGCACTACTATGGCTGATACCTTTTCTTGTAAGAACAGCCTGACTCTGTAGGCTGTTAACTTAGTCAACAGCAGGGATGAAAAGTGGTGTTTCGCTGATGAGTTTTCTAGTAATGGGGCTTGCTAGCTGCAAGTGTTCAGCAAGTCAGAAAACAGCCCTAAAAGCCCAAAAGCAAAAATGACAGGGATGACTGAGGGTTTCCCTCTTCCTTTTAACCCTTTCACCTTTTGGTTACATGGCTAGTAAAGCATCATTCTAAAATGAAAGTTACTTTTTAGTGTAATAATTTGTCTCCTGCTGCTGACATTTAAAAGAAAACATGCAACTAAAATACTACAAAGACATCACAGTTTATATGCTGGACTGAGTCATCCCAGCCTTGGATATGCAGAGGGCTTAATACACAGAAAGCAGTATGGAGACTGTACATAGTCCCTCCTTATAAGACAGCTGCATCTGCCCATGACACCAAAACAGCTCTTCTACTACAAGGAGTGCTGGACTCACTCCTCAGAAGAAGAAGTTATTGGTAGCTTAAGGGACAGCAGAGAGCTCTGGTCCCATCTCAATCTTCTCAGGTAATTTTTTAAATTTTAAGCTGCTGTGTGCTGCTGCTCTCAGAGTGTGGGGGTCAGTGCTGGGGCCCCATTACTTCAATAGAGTGTTTGCAGCATCACAGCACAAAAGATCACTCACTGCCCTTGCCCTCCTGGAAATCTCAAGTTTTTGCTATCTTATCATTTTTTTTTTAGGCTGGACTGAATGTTCCTCTCACTGATACAGCTGGAAGCACTCAACACCATTCAGGTGAGTTTGCCAGTAGTTGTTCTTAAGCACATGTATTTTCACATGCTCAGCACACTGGAGAAGGCAGGATCAGGACTGCAAGGCTGAATTAGATGCAAAGTACCTACTGAACCCTGTAAGGACTGAGGGCCCACACATTTGAGACATATATGTAAGAACCTGGTGTAACAAGAGGAGAGAACTCTGCCATAAAGGTGGGAGGAGCTGCTGTCATTGTGAGAGCAGAGGAACCTTGGTTTGGCCCTGGAGCTTACAATGAATGCTTGTTTTCCAGCAGGTAAAGCCAAGCTGCCTTCACTTTCTGCATGATGAGAATTTTCAAAGAGCACCTGAATAATTCAGGGAGGCTTTGATCTGAGTGCAGATGGACACAGGCATAAACTGTTTCCAGAGCCAGCTGGGAAGCAGTATTCCTGGCACTTCTCACCTCCTGACACTTCTCCTTGACATCCGATCCTAGGCCAGCAGCTCTCCCAGCTCCCATTGTATTGGCAGCTTGGTGACATGTTTGGTGTCAGTGAAGATCCCACAGTCTCTCTCTGTGCTACTCGTTTACCACTTGAGAAGCATGGTGGGGCATGAGACTGCACACTGCTCCTCAGGTCTCCTTTCAAGGATGGATGAGATTGTCCTTGAGGAGAAAAGGTCAGTATGTCCACCTCACTGCTTGGCTGAAATTGCCCCTGATCCAGAGGCAAAGGTCTCTGCAAATAGACCCCTCTGCTTGGGGTCTATTTTTGGGACAAGCTAAGCAGCAGTAGACCTTTTATGTGCAGGCATGAGAGAAGGTGATGACAGGAGCTTTTACCAAGCCTCTGTGGTCTCCCTGTTACTCCCTTCCTTTTCCAGGTAATTCTGCATCTTGAGTCAGGCTTTATTCAGCCTGTCAGGGTTCACCCTGACCTGAAAAAGATCATCTGTGATATACATCAGTCCAACCAGGAAAAGAATCTAGTCCTTTACTGTTAAAAAGCATATGCCTTTCATAGTGTATTTACAGTTTCTGGTGTAGTAGTGACTTGATGTTACAGCAGTGACTTGACTTTGTTCAAGTACATGGAAAACATACACTGAAAATTATTTTATTCATGTTGACTTTAACAGAACAGTTCTGGATTTACACCTGTAAGTCCATGAGGAAAATGAGAATCATAGAGTGTGTGCTGATGCATTCAGCAAGACAGAATTTTTTATTTGGTTTCGTTTGGGTTTTTTTACAGTCACTTTCCTATGATCACTCTTTAAACATGCTTTTTGTCTTTTCTCTCTTTCTCTCTCTCTCTGACTAAACTATAAAATTCTATATGAGCCATGGAAGTTTCTCTGATTTCACTATCTATCCCTATACTGCTTTGTGGGTCTGGACCTTTAATGTGCGAAGGAGTCAATCTGCAATTCTACCTTTCACTGAACTCTTTGTATCTTCTGACACAAAAGGATGAGGATGAACAGAAAAAAAAAAGCAAAGTTTAATATAACTAGAGAGTCCCTATGTAGCCCTTGTTTTATGTAAAAGCATATAAACAAGGCACAGAATAATTCTTCCCACTCACAGTAACTGCCTTTCTAGCAGCTTTCTAAGGACTCATTTGAATGGATCCCACCACCATAGTTTCTCAGTTCTGCACAGGCATTGCTCACTTTGGCTCCAGACTAACACAGGACTTCCCAGGAACTGAGAACCTTGCCCATTTTACAGCTGGGGACCTGCAACATAGGAATTAATTACTGCAAGCATGGCCACACTGCAACTCATAGCTCAGCTGAGAATCAAAGTAATGTCATTTAGATGCCACTTAATGTCACTTATTATTTGATGCACTAGACTGTTCTTCCCACAGCTGATCACTCTCTTGTATGTAAATCAGCCACTTGAGCTGGAGGAAAGGCACTGTAAACTTAGATATTGAGAGAGGTAAGGAAGCAGATGAAAAAATGTAAACAGAGAACTATCTGGCAGGCTTTACAAAGGGGAAGATTATGCCATGATTAGCAGTAGAGTGAGCAGAAGTAGGCAACTTTCTGTTGTAATGCTGATGGCTCTGCTCCCTAGAATTTTCTCTCACCTCTCAGCCAAGCAGTGACATGTATCTGTGAGTCCAGAAATGGGGTCTGTGTCCCAAGATGAACTGAATGTCCTTCAGGATGGGGACTATATTTTGTTGTGTGTTATTGCTTGTGCAGTGTGCTCTGGTCCTTGCTTTTTCAGGAATACTAGAAGTAATAACTTGGTGGACAGGCTGGATAGACCCAGTCCTGCAGTTCCCAAGCCTCTTTTCTGCTTGTGGATTTACCTGACATGGAATAACAAATTTCATAGCACAAGGGCAAGAATTAGATTCTGTGCCCTGAGAAGAGAGGAAAGGTTATAAGTAGAATTTCAGGGATGAAATGAAAGAAGATAAACAGTCCTGGAGTGCAAACATGCAGGCAAGCAATATTATCTGGATGTGTTGCCCCAATCAAGCCCATAAGTCTGTTCAAAGGAGTACTTTGTACATATACAGTGTTTGCAAACTCAGGCCATGATTAAACAGCAATGACATGTAGCAGCCTATGAGGGAAAGCAGCGGGTGCTAAAATGCTTAGCTGTTTTTCTTTTGAGGAATCAAGTGTGCTCCAAAGATAACAGGCCATGAAGATTAAGCTGCTACTGCACCAAAGGAGAAAAGCAGATGGAGCCACCAGCACTGCCACAGATGAGTACACAGAGATGTTTAAAGGCTGGAGATTTTATCAGCCCCTGCTCAAGGAGGACTGTAGGTTTCAGCTGTGGAAGCTGAAGAGAGGCAAAGAGGAAAGGAAGGGGAGGAACATTAAGTAGAAGGATTTCATTAATTAAAAGAGATTAATTAGCACCATAAAAGCAGGCACCATGGATTACAGCAACTGTCAGCAAAGAGCAGTGACAGCTGTAGCAGAGCTCCCATCCCCAGCCACTGGCCATGTCCACACCTCAGGCCTTAGGGCAGTAAAGCCAGGCGGCTCAGATATCAGAGAGCTCCCAAAATGAGGGGTAACATGGAGGATGGATCTCAACTGGACAGTGGAACAAGCTGGTGCTGGTTTTTTGTACATTCCATGTCACCTTGAGCAAATCACTGATCTTGCTATGCTCCAGTTCCTGAAATAGGGAGATAATTCTTCTGAACTGCCAATTTAAATTGTAAGACCTTTGGGGCAGAGAGTAGAGCACACCTTCTATTATATTTATAAAGGATCAGTAAGCATTAAAGAAGTGCTGCAGTAAAGAGCTAGTTAGCTGGTAACCAGAGTCCAGATGCACAAAGCTAAAGTTAGAAAAAAATGTTCATGCACTCCCCCCCCTCCCCCCACCATGTACCTTTCATATCCATAAAGTATTTCATAATTTAGCTATGCCAGAGGTATTTTTAACTAAAAACCTGGAAGCAAATATTACCAGCCTATTTTCTGATAAACGTTTATACTTCGATTGAAAACATTTTCACTTTAAGATTTTCTTCTATTTGTAAAACACCCAAATACAGAAAGGCTCTAAAATTAATAGCATCTTAATTTTTGCCAAAGTGAAATACTTACATTGCTATTAAAATTGCTTCATTCTGGTTTAGCCAAGCTTCTCAAACTGTTATGGATCACAGAATACTTTTGATTCCCAAGAAAGTCTGTATTTACAACTATCATTATAACTACCTGCAGCTTGTTCCACTGCAGCACCACAAGTAACATACACTGTACACATGTGAAGCATTTTAGTATTTGCTATTCAGCGTCTATTAATCCAGTAAAAACATATTTATTTAGAAGCCAAATAAAGTGTGTTAGTTCAATTCCGTACATGCACAGCACTGGAAGATTTGATCTACCCTAAAGATCCCATTTATTCCTTAAAACCACAGCATGTGCTTCTGTGTATGGCAGAAACAGGATAGGAATCTTGCAGGGGGGAGAGAGGGGAGCTCTGGAGATGCCCTGGAGACCCTCCTGCTCCCAGCTTTCTAACTCTCAAAGGCACAGAAGAGTCCTTGCAGAAATTTATTAGCTTCCCATTTGCCTCAGTTTCTCCACATACAAACTGAAGATATTACCTAATACAGCTTTACAATACATTGTAGGGAAAATTTATTTGTTTCTGCCTGTGGAGCAAGCAGAGCCTTGGGAGGACAAAGCAACAGAAACAATTGGTACCTCCTAGTACATAAACAAATACAATTCCACTTCAAAAACCTGAACATCCTGAGCAGACTTTAAGAATCTTTAAAGACAGAAAACTAAACTCCAATAATAAGATGGGTTTTCTCCTGTGTTCTCAGCTGCCATTGCAAGTCACACACATCATCTGAACTCCAGCTGCGGGGAAAGAGAACGTGAAAACTGCAGATACATTGCTGTTCACCCTGGTACTGGGATTGTAACTTGTGAGAGACCCATTCTTGGCTCCAAACACAGGGGGAAGAACTACAATATGAAGCTGTAGATTTACTATGTGACATTGGGTGAATCACTTATTTTTCCTTTGTCTCAGTTTCCCAACGTCTTTTCAGAAGGACATAGTTCAGCCTCACCCAAGCACATATTGTCTGCAAAAAAGGTGCATCATAAGCTAATTCTGACCTGAACTCTGTGCTATCTGTGAAAGCTCCCAGCTCCTTTAGGATGCTGAAGCCAGTAGTCCTGTAAAGCTCTGTATTAGCCTGCTGTGCTCACAGCAGCCATCTCGACAGAGTGTCAGACTCTGGGCTGCTCCAGTCTATTTTATCACAATTTACTTGGTAACAGGTTACAAATGTGGCATCTGATGAAAATAATGAGCCTTGATGTCACTTAGTGCATGAAGCTCCCTGCGTATGTGCAGGGAATAGCAAACAACAGCCAGCCTGGCCTCCTCACAGGTGCCAGCACAATTGGTCCCATGGCAGCATCCTCCTGCTGCACTCTGCCTCAGCAAACCTCACCCACCAGCCACATTCAGGCACCATCAAATCTCACTGCAGCATCAAGGTCAGGCCCAAGGCAACCCAGAGCAGGACTACTCTACTGTGAGAGGTCAATGTCCTTTGGAAACTCACCCAGTGACCAGGTCTCAAGGACCCTAGTTATGCCCTCAGGTGCATCTGTGTCCCACTTCCAGAGGCAGAGGTCAGTCAAGAGCAGGAACCAGCCCACTGCAAGGAAATGATCCCTATTTTCATCTTAGCACTGTTAGTATGATGGAAACATTTTCAGCAAAGAAAAATCCCACTGAAAATCTAGAGGAAGGTTACCCAGCTCTTAAGTGACTAAAACCCCCTGGTCTTAGGGGCTGGTCAAACCAAGCTGTACCAAACACTTGCTAGGTGGCTCCTACCCAAGTCCTTTTGCAATTCAGGTCTTGCTTTTTCTGCTGCTGAATGGAGACAAAAGTGCTCCTTATACTCCATGGGATGGCTTTGAGGATAAATCTGATAAGGAACAACCTGGGCAAAGATAAATATCCTTGCAGCTGGGAAGGGTACAAGCAGCTGTGATACAGAGCAGAGAGAAACACATCAGAGAAGATGGGATAACCATAGAAAAGATTGTGAAACAAATGCTAAAGCAGATATAGGAATGGAAAGTAAAAAATTAAAAAGTTAAAGGTTGTGGAACAAAGCCATGATACAGCTCTTCATTCATACTCTGAAGTTTTGCCTTTTTTTTTTTTAAGTTAGGATTTCCCAGAGATTTTTCAAAGTTTCTACTTAAAGAAAAAAAAATCCAAACCCAAAAACCACCCACAAAACCCCAAACAACACATGCCTTTAGATGGAGAAGTAGGACTCTCTATTTTTGGATGCTTTGGCTAGGTATCCAGACTGATACCTGACTGATACTGTGTCTGGAATGGGCCAGATTTAAATGCTTATAAATCCCCATGAAGAGTTACCTGGAAAGGAGAGGAAGTTACAGAGGAAAGGAGCCTTGTAGCCCCTACCATTCACTATAACCACTATTAGAGTTTCATTTCACTATATAAAAGTATACCATAACTACATACAGACTTACAGTCTTTTGGAAAAAGGAGCCAGTATAGAAAAAAACCCAACAAAACAAACCACCATCTTATTCTTTTTCTGTATTCAAATACCAATGTAAAAGTTTCCCAAGATGCAGAAGAATCTTACAATACCAGTGCTGGACTAACAGGCAAGAGGTGAGGGTTGCAGTTCTCATTTTACTCCCCTCTGTGGTTCAAAATCCAAACACTTGATTTCCTATGTGTGAGGATACAGTTTTTCCAAATTCCAGATAATTTGGATTACAAACCCAAATTATCTGCTTGCCTCTTTTTTTTTTTTAACAAGAGACAAATCCTATCATGACAGGGGCTCTGATCTCACAAGAGCCTTTATTGCTATTGTAATATAAACACTAACCCCACTCCTCTCATTAAAATCTCATCTTCTTCCCCAGAGCTTCAACATTGCTCATAGTCAGGTCACTGAACATAGCCCATGTGTAAAGGGAAATGGCAGCAGGACAAGAGAGGGTGGATGAGGACACGCTGAGTACTTATGTTTGTTGAGCTGGTCACAGTGACACCTAGCTTTTTTTTCCTGAGTTGACAGTATAAAGCATACAAGAAATGCAAATCATAGCTCTGGGTGTGCATAATCTTGCACTGAGTCTAACATAGAAATATCTGAACAGGGAAAAAACATAATGTATAAAAGGGCTTTTTTGAAGTCCAGCAGAGAAAAGCTTAACAAAAACCAGTGGCTTAGAAGCTAGAACACAAACTCAGATGAAAAATACAGCCCTCTGTTTTAATCTACTGTGATTAGCTATTGAAACAAAGTATCAACTGAAATAGTGAGCTCTTACTCTCTTAATGTAAACTGTACAACATGTGTCTTACTCAGGAGGTCAAAGTAGATTATTTCAGGATTCCTTCCATGTGTAAATATATTTTTTCTGTTACCTACTTGTCCACTGCTGTCAGTTCCTCACAAGATCCTTATCATCTTTCCTGATCGTGATCAGCATGCCAACCTTTGTCACACCTACAAGTTTCTCTTTCGTATGTTTATTCCTTTTCAGGTCATTAACAAATATATTAACCAATTCTGACATTGTTATGGACTGCCTATTTTGCCTGAATACTTCTTTCAGCAATATGAGAATCTCACCACACCCCTTGCCTGTCTGCTTCCTCATGGATTCTTATATTTGGAAAATTTTTTTTTCTGCTATCTCTTCAGTATATGCAAGTCTCCAGAATATGTCAGAAAGGCATTTTCTGTAAATTTCTGTCCAGAGTAATTTGAGAGTTCCCTATGTGTAAGGAAGTCTGAGCATTCCTATTTTGGAGATGTAAAAGTATGCCACAAGAGACCTATATCCAGATGCACAAAGCCTTTAAATGCCTAATTCTCCCTGAACTTTTATGGATAAGATCTCAAATGACTGTGGGGAGAGCACTCTACTTAAAAATCTTATGTCTTGGGCAAAGTGCTTTAGAAGTACAAAAACAGGCTCCCAACTCCAGAGAGCCTCCATGCTCACCTATACACTACATTGTAGAGTCAAGACACAGACACTAAAGCCAACATGTGAAGTAGTTACTGTCCTGCTTCATAAGCTCCAGTCTCCAGCTGTGAAACCCACAGCCATGAGCCATTGGGAACAGCTCTCCAGATCAGGTGGACCAGCTACTGGGAACCTGGAAAGTCCTGGCCAGCGTGATGGTCTGTGTGAGCAACTGGAGCAGGGCTGCAGCCTCAGCAGCCCATATGTCAGCAGCGAGGGAGGCTGGCATGCAGTGACAGCTACTGAGCAGGCTGTGTCTGAGCCCAACAGCTGGGCAATCCACCTTTTACACATGTGGAAGTGTCGCTGCCAACAACACAGAGGGCAAAACTAGGTGATCTTTAAGATCCCTTCCAGCCCAAACCATTCTATGATACTCCTCAAAACACCTGCATAACCAAGGCCAGCTCAACTCTGCACCCAGAGAACTCTGTCTTTATGTACTAGAACCCCTAACCCCTGGGGTCTGCTGACTGCGACAGATAGAAAAGCTCTCTGCAGCAGTGTCTGCTGGAATGTTTTTTAATTATCTCTGGAAAGTATGGACTGTGTATCATCATTAACTGGACTAAACACTGACGGTCAGTGAGTCAGGTACCAGTAAACGGTGCAATTAACAGCCAGAGGAGAGAAGTGTATTCAATCTGAAAGCTTTCTTTCTCAATCCATCTCCACTCATCACCCAAAGTGCTGAGCAGCGGACTTTTACTTTCAATTACATTAATCAGGTTAATTCCAAGTTAAAGTCAACATTTTAATCAAGAGGCAGGGAAGTAGAGGACTGAGGGGAAGAAAGGAGGGAAAAGAAGGGCAAGAGGAAGGAGGAGGAGGAAAGTAAAGAAGGTAGGGTAGAAGATGCAGGGAAAGAAAGCAGGACATTAAAGAGACAAGCACCACTAAAAAAATTAAATTAAATAAATAAGGAATAATTTTTTTGGACCTCTAAATCAAAGGGGTTAGCATTTACCTCCTGTGTAACTTTGGTATATGGGTCTGTTGCAGGGGGAAATCTGAATATATCAGAGCAGCTTCAGGAATGCTGTATTTTATGGCAAGGACTGTCCATAGAAATATCTCTTCAAAAGGGTCTGTAATGACCCGAGTCACAGACCCATCACACCATGACTTCTCTTTGCCCAGGCATAACTCTCCTGCATGCCCTGTAAAGCTTAAGAACATTGCATGCCTAGAAAACCTATGAAGTGCTCCATCATACTGAGCAGAAATTCCACCTGTTCACCCACAGCTGAATCAATTGCATTAGCTCTGCTGGGGCATCCAGTGTCACAGAGATCAGGTACTAATGACTACAGAAATATGGCATTAATTCTTTCAAAGAAGCCTGCTCTGATGAGCCCATGGTAAGTCCCTGCTAGAGATTTTTTTTAACTAAGTGAAGTTAGAGATGCTCAGCTACCACTGGATTTCAAAAGGACTTGGAAGCCTGATTTGATTTAGCTCCTTTACTGATTACATTTACAGATGATCCAGATTTGCAAAGGAAACCGCAAAAAGGATGCCAAAAGTTTCATCTGGGCTGAAGGTCCTCACTCTTGCCAGGTGAAACATAAAGTGTGTGGGGTAAGAAGCAGAGATTTAAGAGGTTTTGGCCCATCACACCCTTTCTTTCACAATCATATTCGTTTACAGAGAAAGTTCAAAGTGCAGTTCCTGTTCTACAGAATCCTGCCTGAGTCCTGAGGAGTAATCTCACTGGCTGTGTGTTTCATGACTGTCTCCTGGACAAAGAACCTTAGACTGAATCACAGAAGGCACTCATTTTGGGCCTGAGCAAACTTAATTCTTGGCTCACAGCACAATGCCAGTTTATGCTCTTGGAGGCTTGAACAAAAATCAGAGGGAGATTCAGTACATGGGAAAACAAAAGCTGGAGGAAAAGAAACTTTCTGTAGGAAGGAAGCATATGATATAACAGATGGACTACCAGGGACACTTATTCACCTCCTGACTCTAGTACAAACTTCTCCCATGACCTTGGGTGAATCATTTCTCCTAGCCACAATTTAACCATGCAATGGAGACAGCAGTGCTGCTGCTGCTACCTTTCCAAAGCACTTTGACAGAAAAGCTGACAAAACAATTATTATTGTTATTATATTTTATTATTAACTGAAATTTTTAATTAAAACCCTTTCAGGACCATGTCACACCTTTGAGCCAGCTGGATTGTATCTTTAACATCTCTAAAAAATCAAAATAATCATACATTAGGAATTCAGAGCAACAAAACAGTGCAAAGGGATTGAGAAGCACACAAGGGAAAGAGATATGTAAAGAGAGGCAAAGCTCACAATGTGAAGATGCCTGTATGTGTTACCTACTAAAATTCAAGTTTAGGGGTCTTTGAAACAGCAGCAAGCATTGTGGTTCTGTTCCCATGCTTGTGAGGTTTGATAGCAAAATAAGAACCACATGTCCCAACTGAGCAGAATGGTACCTGAAAGAGACAATGAAACATTGTCATCTGTTCCCAAAAGTCATCAGGAGCCAAGCTCCGGGACTTTCTCGCCAGCAGGAGCTCAGTTCCAGCACTTCTGATTTTAAATTTTAAGAAGTTACTTGCTGTTTCGCTTGAATAAGGAAACAAATGATGCAAAAATAGAAAGACTGGAGTATATAAAATAAGAGCAAGCAGTTAATTAGTGGGTCTGATCAAGAATGCCCTGCCGTGCTCATCCCTCCTCCAGCATTCCCCACTCCCGCTCTGTGCTCGGCGCTCTCCTCAGACCCGCACTGCAGCAGCTGAGACCCCTGTGCTGCCTGCTCCACTCACCTCAGCTCGCCAGTTCAGCTCTGCAGCACAGTTGGAGCTGAAACATCCCCCTGTGCCACCTTAACCAGCACTCCTGAACACCAGTCTCCCTAGAAACATCTCATTCTTTTCCCTCCCTCTTCTCACCATCACAGCCAGAAAGCACAACAGGTTTCAGCAGCGACAGGAAAATACCTCTTTCCCTAGGAGTAGGAAGAAAGGTGGGAATGTGATGATTTAGCAGATTAGTTTGTGATCCAAACAGATTGTGTACTGATAAGGAAAGATGCTGCCAGGTCAGTGAAAACAGCAAATACCTGTTGTCTAGAAGCAACGTCCTGAATCTGAGAATCAATGCTAAAGCCAGCCAGGGCCACACGAGAGCTGTAGCTCTGGGCACATGATTCTGCTCCTGAATGCCCTACTGAACTGCTCATAACCATGGCTCAGTCACTCTGCCACACCTATGACCTTTCCTAGGCTGCACACCTCTCATGGAGCAACGCTGCAAAGAAGGATTAAAACCCTGATAAACACACGGTTGGCAAAACCACACCTGAAGATGCAATAATAATAGCAAAAATTGGAGTTACAGCCATAATTTGTTTCACTTGGATTCTCTAGGAAAGTACAGAGCTCAATGAAACTTTTCTGTTGTGATTGCAAAACTGGTAGGTACATCATCCTGGTGCTTCTATATCATTAAAATCTCTGCATGGACATATGGCTTTACTGCATGCTTGTAGATAGCCCGCTTCTTGACAGACTGATTCCATAGACTACTGAAATGCTACTAAGAATAGGGCACCTTCCTAAATAAAAAATAACCCATATCCTGAGCGCTGAGGAACTCTCATATCCAACCTCCATCTGGCAGGGCAATCCGTCACACTCTGAAGTGCAGGTAAGGAAGTCAAAACACAGAACAGGAAAGAGTGATTTCCATAAAAAGGCTCAACTTGTATGCTTTCTTCTTTCTATTCAGCAGTCCTATCCCTCAGTAGCCTCAAAACAAGGTTCGGCTGCTGTGTTCACTAACCTAATTCACTGCCAACTGTGTTGAATTTCACATCCCACACTATGGCCTTCCTGAGGCTCAAACCTTCATCTTTTGCCCTGCACATACACCTATTGACTTACACACCTATCTTACTGTGTACTTTGAAATTGGATCCACATTGCTGTGATGCCTGCTGATTCCTCTCATCCTGAGGCTCTGGGAAGTGATGTGGAGTGGAAAGCAGAATTAGTGGTCCTGAACCCATTGGCAGAACTCCCATTTCAATGTAGTCCAAGGAAAAACTGTAAATCATAGCTCCCAGGGATGGAAAACATCTGGGAGGTCACATTCTCCTCTGAAAACACTGCACCTGTTGAAGGCTTCAGGGTCCCCAAAACCCTGCTCTCCTCAGTGGTGTGGGAGGTTATAGGGAGAAGAAAGGGGAGTCTCCTGTTCCATTCCCTTTTCCTTGCTGAGAGGCTCATGTTGAAGGATGGGATATTGATTCTTCTCCCTCCAGCCTCTCCAGCAGTACAAGGCCTTGGCCGGATGGAGTTGGACTCAATCATAATTGCATTTGCATAATACATTTTACCTTTCTCTCCTCCGCTGTAGTTTCCTGAACTTGCCAAGTTGCAAGCTGACCCTGTGAGCCAAGGCATGATTAACTGAGAAATTCACAGCAGCGCCACTTTAATCAAAGGGGACAGAGGTTACAACAGCTCAATATTAGCGATAACCAGCCTTTGATCCACAGAGCTAGGCCAAGCCTGGCAGGCAAGCTGTGAGGAAATGCACCGTCAGGGCTTTTGTGGGGAAATAATACCTTATTAACCCCTTCATTTAACCTGCTATGGGTGAGCAGAGAGAACCACCAGAAAAAACTCTCTTCCAGAGTCTTCATTACAGCCCACAAAGCTGCTGCTTCTTAAAACTACACCTAAAGGTGTTAAATTCCAGAAAAGAACCAGCTCCATCTGACAAGACCTATAGACTGACTTGTAAGGGCAATGACAGCCTCTATATGTTCCTGCTTCTGCTCTAGACTGACCACCGATATCAAGCCCAGTGATGAGCTGACATAGACACCGCTTTTAGCAATTTCCTAGAGGTTCACAAACATGGGCAGTGTTTCCAACTCTGCTCCCCACTGCTGCAAAGCCCTGGCCAAGTCACTCAACTCTCTATGCCTTTCCTTCCCTTACCCTTGCTTCTGCTCTTTTGCCTGAGAAAATACCATTTCTTATCATGGAGTTCCAGTAAGATCTAGCATAATGTACCTAATTGGATCAAAACTTAATCTGGACTTCAACAAATAATTAGAGATCATTTTCATAATCAGGTTGCACCAAAGATAATATGAAGTCTAAACAATGGGAGAAGTACAATTTGATAAAAAATGTGTTAAATTCAATATGTAGTCCTGAAACAGGAAACAGACTCAGAATCCCAGGGGAGAAGAAGGTCCCAGTTACGGTAACTATAGAGAAATTGAAAATTCTCATTTTCTAAAAAACCTCCAATTTTGAAATTTGTTTAGCATGGGACTGGAAATAATCCACACAAAAAGAAACCTGTAATAGAATAAATTTCCTGGCAAAAACAAATTTGGGTCAATCAAAATGTTTTATTTCAATAAAATTTTTAAAAATTAATTTTCTCATTTAAAATCCTTATGAATATTACAGAATCAAGCATATTTTTGAAAAAAAAAAGTTATTTCAAAGTGAAAAACACCTTTTGCTTTCAAAGGAGTGAAATGGAAGGTGACAATTCTACCAACTGGCTTCTGTCAAAAACTTCTGTGAAACAAAATATCAATGTAACTGACATTTCAGGGATACCTTTCTCTTTTCAGTTAAACAGTCTTCTCTGGTGGGAAATACTCTATTAAAACCAATCCATTCCCCTAATTATCTTTTTTTGAGAGGACACAGAAATGAGTCTTCCTGAATGCTTTTTTATTCACCCACTCTTATCATCTTCCATCAAACAAAGACTTGGCCAGAGAGCCAGGAAGAAGTCTCACCTCTGCTGCACAGACCAAAAGGACATAAAGTTTTCCAACCAAGACTTTGGCCCAACATTCTTTAAGTGAGGGAAGAGCCCTCCTTAAATGGGGCCAGCAAGGGTGAAGAAATTAGCTCATATACACCCAAAGCAATGCATTGTGGAATCCAAGTACTCTGCCACTGAAAATCAGACTTTCCAGTACAGTCACATTATAATTTTGGGTCATGACTTAAAAAAAAATAAATTACTTGGGCCCCTTTTTGAAGGATTGTCTCTAGTACCTCCAGGAGTCCTCATTTTTGAAAAGCAAGGGTCGGAGAACCACACATCTTTTCCACACTGCTATTGTGACTACGGACAGCTGCAGGAAATAGTTTTATTTAACAGGTGACTAAAGCCCAGCAGACTCCCTGCAAAGGCACACCTCAGCTGAAGGAAGTCAACTCTCATTCTGTGGATCACAGTTCTACAGGTCTCAGGTCCTCCCACACCACTTTCTCCTCATCACTTCTTGATGGACCATCCTCTACTACTCCCACCACATTTACCTTCTTTCCCTTCAACATGTTGGTTTTGTGTCTTATTCACCCCTGCATTAAATATCTCTAGAAACATGGAAGGAAGCAACAGGAAATCTCATTCTGACAGAAAGAAAGGAATTTCAGCAAAGGCATGATATATACCAAAAGCCTGCATTGCAGTTTCTAGCCTCTGCCCTGTACCTCGGTAAAACAAACAAACCTCAGTTACCTGTAACATGAACCACTCTGACCTAGAAAGTGCAGGATACAGCCCACAGGTAGAGGATGACAACAGATATCACACCAAGCCCACTCAGCACATTGACCTCTGCTTGCTTATCTGCTAGCAGGAGGCTTTGGCCACTTCCCTCCTCCATTCTTGTCTACCCCCCTGCATATCCAGTCATTAATTGATCCCTGATCATCTCACAAATGTATTTCCCTCTTTCCCCAGGGCAGGCCTTTCCCTGTCCTCTGCCGTTAACATGGGTCTCACATCACCATGCACAGCAGCACACGCACAGCTCCAAACACCCCAGGGCAGGCACATCATTTCCAATAGTGAGCAAATGCTGTTGGTTTTCATTAATCTGCAGACACTATATTTGCCAATTTCTCTAACTTTTCTTTCTCACTCTCTCTTTCTGCTCCAAGGCAGGTGAGTGCATCAATTTTCTTCTCATCTGTGGCAGTTAAATTAAATGGAATCGGCCTGATTGCTGAAAATCAAAGAGAAGGCTGATAAAGCAATTAAATCCCTCTAATTCCTCCCCTTGAAAAGGTGCAGCTTGGCTCAGAAGCTAATTAACTTCATAATGAAAATCCTTCTTCACCTTTTTAGGCTTTCTTTCATCCTTGTTTTTGGTAGAGGTGGTAGGTTGCCTATAGAAGATGGATGTTGTAGGGATAAGCATGGCTTCCTTGAACATGGCAGACAACCAGGTCTGTGCATCCCATCAGAGTCTTTCCAAGGGCCTAATGTGAGCCAGCTCTGCTATGTAGGGCCAGAATGTGCTGTGGTGTTTGCTCTGCAGTTGTACAAAAGCTCTCAGGATAACCTCTTGGACACTAGCTTTCAGGTTTACCCTGTGCCCAGCCCATGAAGACTATGAAAGTCTAATGCATTTGTAACAGCTTCAGCTATAGCAATTGCAAGTTTCATCTCTGGGAGTCATTAAACTTCTCATATGAAAAACAAAACAGCAGCTTCACATTAGACATTTAATTCATCTTAATTGTTAAAGTTATAAAAGATAGGTAGGGACAGATCTTCAAAACTCTGCACTCCATCATCCTTACTCCACTTCTACTTAGCATTTGGATATCTGCTCCTTCCCACTTTGATTTTGTTGGCAGTTGGAAGGCTCTCTCAGATTTTAACAGGTATCTTTCAATTCTCTCACAAGTAAGAGGATTGTCAGCCCATGTGATGCTATGTTCTGTTTTTCTCTGAGCATGCTTGTCCTGGTACAAAATTATTCCACATTATTCTACATCCAGTCACAATCCAGAGTGTGAGTGGCATCAAACTCCTCGTGCTCCAGGACAATTCACCCCAGTTGTGGAGCTCATAAGAGTGATGTATTTCAATTTGCATCTCCCAGGACCTGTACAAAAGAACACTGCGGTAGCAGTACTCTGGCATGCTGATTCTCTAGGCAAAGCTTGGTCCTTCACCAAACCTTAGTCCTTTTAACTTGTCAACATGGGAGTCAGTAACTCCAATGAAAAGCTAAGTGGACAAATCTTATTCATGCCACTTTAACTATACAGAAAATATTACAAATGTATTATAACAGAAATATACAAGGGGAAGACAACTGGTGTTCATGATATATCTCTGTACACACTGGCATCTAACTTTTCACCAGGCAAACCTGTATCAATGTTTCTACTTTCCAGCATTATTTCTGCTATTAGAAATCTGTGCTTCCGATGTAAATTTACATCCCCTTTTGTTATAAAATCAGCTTCAGTTTTCCAGGTTAAATAACTCTTTGCTAACTCTTGCTAATTTTTGCCAAACATATAATTAATGTATTCTGCATATTACCATTCACCAAAATTTTGCCAAATATGAAAGGAAGTATATTCTACTAATATTAATGGCAATATCATATCACCCCTGGGAAAAGTTAATTTTGCTGTTACTTTTCTCTTTTGTTCAGAACTGAAGGGGGAATTTTGCTTCCTAAAAATAATTAACTGACCTGTGACCTGTTCCTGATGAAACTTGCCACGGGGTTTTTAATTACCACAAATGTTCTGATCAATGTTTCTGTACTGCATGCAGAGAGCAGTTCTCGTATAATAGTGTAGAATGCCCAGCAAAGCCTTGAGACCATCTTTTGTCTATACTGAAAAGTCTCCTTTTGGCATTGTAATTGGGAGCATCTGATTTATAGGACAGAAATGCTTTAAAGCATAGAGTTTAGACTAATACTAGTTTTTACCTAGTCTGCTATTTGACAGGACCTCACAACATTGTATAAAATATATTTTTTGCACCCCCTGCTACCTCCTCAGCGTTCTCCTCTCTGGAGGAAGCATTTCTGAATGGACTCAGGCTAAATGCCAGTAGAACTTCCATCCCACCCTGCTTGGGGTGGGATGGAAGCTCTACTGCAAGCTATAATCAGATCACATCCCAGGGAGGTGTAGCCTCAAACTGTTGGCATCTCTGTGTTATTCTCTCTTTGACAAATGGTTTATTTTTGCTGCAGCAGTAAATCTGACAGCCGTTGTTTACTCCTCTGTCTATGCACTCGTCAGCAGGAATGTGCACAGCTCTGCAAACCCCAAGTCCCTGGCTAACAAATGGCTGTGCACTCCATTAGTGCTCACTCTCCTCCATGGAAATCCCTGTTTGCAGGTAGTAGAAGATATGCAGAGGAAGCATCTGACTCTATGCCCAACATCTGGGGACAGAAACTTGGGTTCACCAAGCCCACCTCATCAGGGAGTGCAGCATCTGCTACCTATCATCCAGTCCAGGGAGCAAACCTTTTCAGTTGGATCAATGTTAGACCCTGTGTTTTACTGACAGCCAGGATTTTGCTTTTAAATGTTCCAGAGATTCTCTTCTACCTAAGGGAAATCCATCACATGCTTAAGGATATATTGCATGTTTGGTTATCAGCAATGCTAATATTACTAAAGAGTGAATACTTTGTGATTGCCTGTACCACTTTACTCCAGGGTTCTCAAAATATGTGAGCAATACCAGCCCTCCAGCATCCCTGTAATGTCACCCACTATGAGTTGCCCTTCCTGCAAATGAAGGAGACATAAACACACAGTAACTTGTCAAGGTCACATGGGAAACTAGTGCCAAAGTAAGGATTCCGGTGTCTTGATTCTAAGCATTTTTGCTAATGAGAAGATAAAATACTTACATGTTTGGTCCACCTCAAGTTGAATAGGTATGGAAGACAGAGGAACCTTAAGCAGTTATTCTGTAGTGAGGGTGCTGAAAGGAGAGAATTATAGACCCCTGTACAAGCGCATGGGTGCATCTCTATCTGATGCACTGTTTCACTTGTTCTATATATGTGATTTTGCAACCATTTTCCCTAGAAAATTTACCACTGACTTTGATATGAGGACCAGATCTTCTGTTTATTGTTGGAAAAAACATATGATGTGCTTTAGAAAGAGTTGCATGTGACCAAATATATACTGAATGTTTATTTCCATCTCCTTGTAATTTTTTCCTTCCTTATTAACAAGGCACCCTTTAGGTTCATCTAAAGCTCTCGGGTTGCTTTTTTGGCTACTCTGCTCCAAGCAGCATGTAAGAAACAGACAGTGTCAATCACCTGCCTGTGAACTGCAGGAATGTGTCACACCAAGGGGAAACGTGCAACATAATGAGACCTTTGCACACCCTTCAGTACTGGTAAGCAGGAGGCTTATGGAAGCATGCTCACTGGAATACACATACACAGCTGAGAGGCATAAATACACACAAATGTTGGCTGCATAAAGACAGGCACAGGCAGAGCATCCTGAAAACGCAATACATCAAACACACAGAAACAAGACATGAACACACAGATGGATGCACACAGGTAAACAGGAGCACACAAACTCAACCCTCGTGAGCACAGACTCTCACAGCATGGGAGACACACAGAAATGCGAAGTGCCTGCATTCCCACACACACACACATAGGCAACCAGAGCCACATCCAGACAGTGCCCTACACACAGACTAATGAAGTCCCAATATAGCACAGGAAGAAATACACAGTCACTTGCACTATTTAGCAATAAAGGTCCTTTTCATCCTTCCTTTCGTCCCTGTAGGGAGCAGTACACGGGATGTAGGACCCAGGCTATGCTGAAGGAAGAAGAGTGACATCATTCATCTTGGGCATCCTTAGCAAAGGCACAGAGCAGTGAGGGTATCATAGCCTAGTTTAGGAATTAGGGAACATGCCTGGGATGACTGAGCAGGAGAAGGTTTGTATTTCAATAAACCAGGGACTGTAACAATCTCTGAACTGAACAGCTTAAAGCCTTGTTAAAAGCAATGGTGCAGCATTCTAACCGGAGGGGCCGTGTTGTCATACAAATGAGATGAGTTTATTTCCTGAGCCGTACCATTTGTTCTGACAGGCAGGGCGGCTGTAAAAGCTGGCGAGGGCACAGCAGGGGGCCCGGCTCTGCGCACAGCGAGAGACCGAGAAGAGGAGAGGGAGAGCTGCACCAGAGTTTGGACCCAGACCAAGTCCCTGCCTCTACCTTCTGTAAGCAACAGCCTTGCAAAGAGACTAAGAGACGAACCAGCCGGCTGTAATACTGTGGAACAAATGTATTCTAATGAGAGGTGCCTGGAAGCCCCAAGGGCACTCTACACGCGCCCATCTCCTCCTGCCCTCACCACCTCCTGCCTGGCTGCCCCACGCTGCCCAGATCTGGTTTCCAACAGCCAAAGATGCTGCACAGGGCACTGGGACACACAGTGGGGAGCACACTCAACTCAAGAGCTCTCCTGTGTTGCTCTAGGCCAAGTTTCCATGAAATGTTTACCACGGTATCACCTGTGTCTCTCTGCTGGAATGAGACAGGGAAATCTCCTGGATGCTGCCTGTGTCATCTGGGCTGTTGGTGATCCTGTGGTGTGTTTCCTGCATCCACTGTCTGTCTCTCCATGAAGATGTCGTAAGGCCCCTTCCACTTCAGGCCAAGAAAAAGCTTTGCAAAGAGCAATGGTAACTTTATCCCTGTTTCTCTAGTGGAGAAAATAAACTGCCTACAGCAGGTGACTAGTTTGAAATTTAACAGTGAGCCAGAAAGTCAGGTGTCTCTTACTAAAATACTAGAGAACACAGATTCCTTACTCTGGGAATACATCAATCTGGCACCAATGGGGCTGGTACAGCATACAACACAGAAACTGCCAACAGAGACCTGGAAAACACAGGCACAAGTATTCCAGAGCAGTTGCTATAGCCCAGAAACCAACAGCAGGCACAGGGATTGCAGTTGCAGGATGCCATTTGTATTGAAACTATCAACATTAACCCCGTGATGGGTACCAGGGATGTTTTTATCACTTCCCCTCTGACCAGCTTGTCAAGCTTCTATAGCAAAGCTTCCCCTTACAATGGCAAAAGGATGCCATTTACTTTTGGCTGCTGGGGCACCATGACAACCAAACTGTGGCCACTTTCTCCTAGTAACCAACAACAGGTACAGGGAAACACAGGGAAGCCAGCCATCATGGGGTTTTGGGGGTTTTTGTCACCAAAGCAACAGTTTGCTGGTTAAGAACAAAGAATATGTTCCTCTAGATGTGGAAATAAACAGTGCCTCCCAGCCTCATTGATCCAGAGCTTAGTCCATCCTCTGTCGCTGTTAGAAAAGTGTTTACCCTTTTGTCATGTGTACAGGTCAAAAACTACACTCAGCTTCCAGCTCTTTATTTCTTGCACTTCCCCAGTTAGGCTGCAGAAATTGGGAACTTCTGTTCACTGGCATTAGCGGCCAATGATAAAAAGCAAAAGATTGCTTATCCCATCACCAGTTCCAAGAGGCATTTAGCCACCCACAGTAAGAAGCAGACAACAGGAGATCAGGGATGGTATTTCCACTTTAATGTATATTTTCTCTGAACTCTTTTAAATGGGTTGGGAGCCTCTCAAGAATAGAATTTTTAAGTTCTGCCCGCCCAAAATGATCCATATATTTTCTAGGTGTATATAAGGAGAGCAAAGAGACTGCACTAAACTCAGCACTAGAAGGATAACCTATCCTTGGAAGTAGCGTGGTAGGGATAACACCCTGGAGAATCACCATGAGATGGAAGCACCTCATCCAAACAACTCCAGACATCTGTGGTCAGACTAGGAATATCCATGAAGCCAAAGGTACACAGGCATGCCTTTTTGGTTCCTGTAGGAGTCTCATACCAAACTTTCAGAGTCTGCTTTTAATACTTCATTAAATAGCAACAATTAGGCTGCCTTACTTTGACCCTTCTAACTCCCTAGCAATTAAAATGTGAATTAAAGCAAGCAAAATAAATGTAAGAAAGGCTTCTTACTCCTATTTGTATTAATTTCCCATGCCTCTTCTGCAATACAAATACATGTAGATGTGGCACTTAGGAACATGGTTTAGTAGTGAACTTGGCAGTGCCAGGTTAATGGTTGGACTCTATAATGACATTAGAAAACTCAAACCTAAGCAATTCCATGATTCTACATAGCAGACTTCCCAGTTGTATTCCAATGAGGAGTTAATACAGCCCTAGCTCTATCTTCTTTGTGCCGTGACAATTGTATCATCCTGATCAGCAGTTTGGATCAGGTCTACTTGATGGAAGAATAAGTGAACTGACCATTTGGTTACACTCAGTAGAGTTCAAAGGAGGGGAAGATTTTGGATCACTTCCTCATTATCAGGGGGCTGCTCCACCTCCTCTTCTCAGTGTGCCAACATACGTTTTTCCAGGGCTTGTTGGGGTAGGGGATAGAAAGGGCGAACAAGGCAGACAGCCAGAGGATGGTCTCAGTCCTAAGGTGTTAGAGTGTTACAGTCCTGTTTGGCCAATACCCTAGAAAATGAATTCAAGATGTTCAGGCTAACAGCATCCAGTTCAACTCTGACACTCTATACATTGGGTACAGTGGGGATATAACAAGCACTCATCTCCTGGATACACAATAGTACCTGTAATTCCTGCCCAGCACTGGCCAAAGGTCACATGTACTTCAGACCCCAAAGCTGTGGCTGGGCTGAGACTGAACTAGGGCTCATAGATAATATTTTACATATCTCTGACACTAACATATGACTCTTAACAGTCCTGTTAGCATTGAACACCTACAACATCAAGCGGGAGCGCAGGTTATTTCCAGGATCAACCCCTGCCAATCCCCGCATACTCTTGGGGTCTATTTTCAAAGAGAGATAAATGATGCTTTTAATTAGCACCTTCCATTTTCATTTGAGCCTCAGGGTTTTTGGAGCTGGTCCCAAGAGAGAGACCAGGAATCTGAGGAAAATCAATCTTAATTCAAACCAGTAATAAAAAGCAGAACACTTGCTTCAGAGGGCTTGCAAAGAATCTCTTCAGCGTAAACTCTCCTTTCATAACCTTTGGCCTCCTAATGCAGTGAGGAAGAGATTCTAAGAAGTGCTTTCATTCTTGTTTCATTCTACTTTCTTAACATTTCCCATCTGAACTGGTAAAAACAGAGAGCAGAAACCCATAATGGCTACATCTAGGCAATGAAAACTTCAGGAGGAAACCTGAAAAAGTGAAAAAATAGTCTGGGGCCTCTAAACAAACCAGCAGCTGAGTTGATACCAGCATACTGAGTTGACAGTATGATGCTGTTTCCCAAGATGATGATGGAAATACTGTATTCTTCATTGTCTGACCATTGTCCAGGAAAAGCCAAGAGATAGTTGGAGATAATGTAGCTTAAGCAACCAAAACGTGGCTTTGGAGGAAAATAACATACATGAGATCTAAACACCTTTCCACTTGTGTAGGACCAATTGCCAGAAGGTCACAGTACACCAGCAGGTAAACTACTCCATAGACACCTCTGCTCTTCTCCTGCCTCTTCCACCAATGCAGAACCTTAGTCTATTAGGCCATTCACTGTCTAACCCTGCAGTCATTTCACTATGCAATGCTGCCATTTCCACTTTACATATGAGGAACTGAGGCTCAGAGGGACTCATCTCAGCAGGTTTCTGCCACATAAAAACCAGGTATAGGTTCATCTATGTAGGCCCTCTGTAGACAATGGAGAGAGCATTAACATGTCCAAGTAGTAACTTACTGTGTAATTACAGATGGTGACTGTTGTGGTTTTAGTAGAAGGGAGGGGGCCATAAAGATGGCTCCTGTGAGAAGTTTCTGGAGTTCTTCACCATTTCCAGCAGAGCCAATCTCTGATGGCTCTGAAGATGATGGACATGTCACTGGCCATGTTTGGGCCAATTAGAAAGGTTGGTTACGCCTCTGTGATGACATATTTAAGGAAAAAATCAAAACAAAATGCACACACACACGCAGCTGCTTTTAGTTAGAGAAGGAGGAGGATGTGAGAACATGTGAGGGAAACAACATGGAGACACCAAGGTCAGTGGAGNCCTAGAATGAGATGATTCCCAGATATTTAAAGCAAGGTGAGACAAACCCTACCTTATGTGGTTTTCTCAGAATTACATAGGAAGTCTGTGCTCAAATACAGAATTGCTTCTCCTTTCCTGAAGACATCCTGGCCACATAAAACATGCTGTGGTTGCCCAGCACACAGTGGAAGGTGCAAGGAGTTACACAGTTTTAGTTCCTGCATTCTGATTCCATCTTTCTGGATGTCACTAATCAGACAGACCTGTCCAATTCCATCAGCAGTGCCTTCTTCAGCCAGACTACTTGAACCAGTCCAAACTATTACTGGACATGCCTGCAACATCCTTCTGCCATCTTTCCCACAGTGCCTTCCAGGTGCAAGAAGCAGACATAGCCAAGCTCTCTCTCTATGTCCAGCCATCTTGATGCCAAGGGAGAGGAATAAGTAAAATCATGCCACTTCAGAGTGAGTAAAACCCCTGTTTAGCCATCTCAAATGAATTTTGATCTATAAATAGTACAAGATGAAAGCCATCAGAAGAGACTGACAGGCCTCCCAGAAACCCACTAGTTAAGAGCTCCTTGTTAAACTGAATGTCTCCATTAGGTCATCTGTGCAACAAATACCACAAAACAGCAAGTTACAAATCTCAGAAGGAATGTTTCTTCTCAGATGTAACACTGGCATCCATATATCGAGGAAAGCCAGACCTGGGAGCAAAGATACTACTAAGACAATGAAAGAAATTTCCAGACTGATTCTGTTCCAGAAGATTCAGAGCTCTGCAGCTGGGAAGGAGCACTCAGAAAACAGGTAGGGCTGTAGATCTGATTCCTCAGACAAGAAGACAAGATGGAGTTGGTGTCATTACCCATGCTGAAAATGCAAAAGGTCCCCAGATACAGAGGAGATCAGATATGAGAACAGATGCTCTGAACTTGTTGATCAACAGTGAAAAAAGAGGATGCCACTAAGACCTCATCCTGGAACCTTTCCCAAGCACTAGCCCTGAGCAGCCACAAGCTCCCAGACTGCTGGCTCCAGAACCCACTTAGGATGCCAGAATCCTGGCTGTGCAACCTGCCACATGCTTGCAGAAACCTGCTTCCCTAATTTAATGCAAGCTTGTAGAGTTTTGTTTCTGGAACCCATCCTGAGCAGCAGTGAGAAACTGCAATGGAAATGGTCCCGGGCTCTGCAATAGTTTTGTCTCACCTCACATTCCAGCATGACCATACAACAGCAGCACCCTGGTTCTCAAGCCCACTGTGGATGCAGTCAGAGTGCAGCATATTGGGAAACGTAGAAACACTGATCAAATTCTGCTTGTGAAGTTCTGGATCAGGAAATCACTCCAGATATACCAAAGACATTTACATTGAGTAAAAATATTATTTTGGAACCCATCTTCAAACATTTACAAGATTTTTGGAAGGCTGCAATGCAGAGCAGTATTTTTTTTTTTCACCAATCTTATTGGTAGAGTGCCAAACCTTAAAACCTAGAAATGCAGTGATGCTTTCTTCAGTGGAGAATTCCAGCTAAGGTCCAGAGGGCAGATCCTCACACCCATACCTGCATCTGCCTCTTTAAAACTCGTTAAAGAAGATAACAGAACAGCAGACAGCACTGGTCTGGGATGTTCCTGGCTGGACAATCCTTGGGACCTCTCCAACAGGATTTAGAGTCCAAGTGAAGTGTAAGTTTATAAAAAAGATCCTATGCACAGATCAGAAATCTTCAGCAGATTGTGGCCTATCACTCTGGGGCACTGTTTCTCTCCAGAGGAGCATCGTGAGAAAGAAAGGACAAAAAGAAAAGAGTATCTTCACAGAGATCTTACTGCAACTGTACATCAGGACTCCAAGTACTCTGTCAGTCCAATACCAGTTACAAGAAATCCTACATCACATTCCATATGGACTCCTCATTCAGGCCTGAGGGGCACAATGAATGGGGATAGTTTCCACATTTTTGTCACTGGTTCTTCATGAAAACACAGCTAGGCACTGATACAGCATCCACGACTGCCACCTGACTTAAACTTCCATCAGTTCTTTATCCTTGCACACTATTGTACACACAGTATGCAGCAAGACCACTTAAAAATAAATGAGGAGGGGAAAAAAAAAGGGAAGGAAAACATAAAAAAAGACCACATGACAGAGTTCAACATCCTAGACAGGAGAGAGGACACTTTTCTTCCTTTCTCTGGATATTTTTCCCCAGGCCACCTCTATACAGTTTCCTGCTGTTGTAGCCTTTGGGAGAAGGCTGAGGACAGCTATAGCCAACACAGCTGAGGTGCTTCAGAGACTGAGTGCTGGGGTGGTTGTACTTGCTGACAGGGAGGTAAAAGTGCACTCTGTAGCTGAGAGGTATTTGAGGGAGACAGACTATTAAGGATGTAGATATACTATGGTACATGACAGTGGCCTGGCTGGAGAAAACTCCACAGCTACAAAGTACATGCGATGCCAGCTCAGCAGGCACCAGAAGAGTCCCTTGGTAGGAGGTAAAGTGTCACTACGGTATCTCCTGTGTGGCCATTGGCCTCACCACAGGCATAAGACACCTCATAAGGCCAGAAAGTGTGGGAATAGGGCAGTGCTGAGCACCAGCCACCCTCGCCCCATAAAGCCAGCCAAACAATAATTTCCTGACTGCTGATTAGGTCTCAAAACTTGTGCTTCTTCTGCAAAGTCATGTTTTCATTTTGGAAAATTTTCTATAGTTAGACAGGACATGGGGCTCTTCATCTAAATCAGAACCAGGATGAAAACTGGACTGAAAGTGGCATATCACTGCAGAGTATTTCCACGTCATCTTATTTCAAGAAAATTATATTGAATCAAAAACACCTGTCAGAAGAAACCAGGCCAAAGCTAGCAAAACACAGAGACTGCTCCAGGTGATTAATCCAGGACTGGGGTGGTGGGCTGCAACCAGAAAGGTTTACAGCTACCTTTACAGTACTATCCTGCATTTCAGCTAAGGCAGTTTGAACGCAGCCCAGGATCAACGCCTATTCTCTCTCCGTCTATCTCCCTCTTCACCCCCCCCCCCCC
>VYZT01045072.1:30535-47560 GCA_013400735.1 Pomatostomus ruficeps
CTCAGTAAATCCCAGAGGGCACATTTCCGTGCCAGAATAAGCGTCTTTGTGAGGAGCGAAGGGAATGCACAGAGCCGCTAATGACAACAAAACTGGAAAGCAAAACCTCGGGCTGGGGAGCGCCTTCCTTCCTCCCTCCTCCGCGCGGCACCCTCGGCGGCTCTGCCGGGGGAGGAGGGCTCGGGGCTGGGTGCCCTGACCTCTCTGGCTCTCCTACCCGTCTGCTCCAACTTCCCTGCCTTTTTAAGGCAGGCTGCAGAAAAGGCAGCAGAACAGCCTTTATCATGCAAATAACAAGAGTAAATGGGCAAATTCCCCGGTGGGCACTTGAGTGAAATGCAGAGCTTCTGGCAGCGGGGAGAGGGGGTAGGGGAGGGGGTGCTTTATTTGCAGGTCTCTGTTCTAATTTAACTGCAATGGCAGCTAAAGGAGACACCAGGGACCTGCTCTCCTCCTCGGCACTTCCTGTCGCCTGCCAGGGCCACAGGCAGGGAGCGGGAAAGGGGGAAGGATGGTGAGTGACGCCGCGGTGAGGCTCCAGCACCGAGGTCTGCGGCGCTCCGAAGACGGGATGATGCCCTGACTGCTGGGCACCTCCCCGCTCCCGAGGGAATCCTGGCAAAAGGACAGGGAGGGGCGTGAGGGAGGGCTCTGGAGGGAGACGCATTTGATCCGCTCTCTGCCAAGGCCCCAGGCAATGCCAGCTTCATCCCGTCTCTGGGAGACTTGCGCGTAGGCTGTCGGCCGAACCCCCCGTCAGCACCTGCACCCTCCGGGGGACGGATCAGGAGCCACCTCCTCATGGCAACAAACCCCGTCAGCTACACGGTCAGCGTTCACTGCCGGCGCGATCCCTCGGGAACGCAGGTCGGGGGTTGAGTCTAACCCAGTCGAGCAGCCCTCCCGAAGGCAGGGTGACACAGGAAATGGGCCTGGCAGTCAGGGAGCGTACAGCTGATAACGCACCTGCCAGTGCTGTTAACACCACAGTGAGCTTAAACGTTCACAGGAGTGAGAGTTGTGTATTGAATTACTACTTTTGGGCAAAAACCAGAGGAGACTGATGGACCCAGACCACTTTGTGCCATGCTTCCTTCCGTAAAATGGGAATAGTATTCCTTATGTGATCAGACACAGCCTCGTGAACTGGGTGGGTAGTGAAACCTGCGCCAGTTACACACCAAAAAATAAAACAAAACCAAAAACCAAACCCTTGGGAGAACACCAGCATACTCAGAGAATAGTGAAAGGGAGACACACACTGCAGGATGAATGCAAATGAAAAGCAGCTGATGTAGTCAGAGTCAGAGGGAAGAGATGCTATCAGGAAAAAGCCACAATTCCAAACTTTTCCTGCAACTTAAAAACAAGCCTTGCCATGACTGGATTTGAACCCTTAATCATCCTCTGTTGTTTTCAAAGAATGTTTCACAGCTATCCAGTCTATCAACTGCAAAGCCCAGCACATGAAAAGCATCCCCACTTTTCCAAAAGCTGTTGATATCTTTTCCCATCCCGCTTTTCATCACAGTCTTCTCTGCTTAAATCGAGGATCTCAAAATCTTTTGCACAAGTTCTCACTATGAACCTCACAGCTGCATGGGGTGGGTGGGTAAAAATGCTTTTCTGTCCTTCAGATAATGTGAGAAACTGAGATGGGCAGAAGCTAAGTGACTGAGCCAAGACAATGTGACATACCAGTGGCAGAGCCAAAGTTATAAGGCATATTTCCCTGCATGAAGCCACCTCTTATGATCCAAGCTACAAAACTCTTCTTTCTTAAGCTCCGGGACCTAACCTTCCCCCTTCTCCCCCTATATCCAAAAAGTTTAAACAGTGGAGCCACCTGTCCGGCACATAGCACCTCCCAGTTCCAGAACTGGCACACTGGGGAGCAGGCGAGGATGCCCAGCTGGCTGTCTCTGAGCAGCTCCAGCAAGGCTGAGGGTCCCGCTTGCTGGCCTCAGGGAGCGCAGGGGGCAAGGCGGCAGCCACGACTCATTTGGCATTCTGAGAGGCTGGTGCGCAGCATCCCCATGCCGGCAGGGGGTAAATGAGAGCTCAGACATGAGTTATTGGAACACTTACGTTCCCAGATTCTCCAAAACGTTGGGAAAAGGACAAACTGTTTAGTTGTAAAGAGCCTGGGGGGTGTGAACGGAGGGGGAAGGGGGGAGAAGGAGCGAGCTGTGTCAAACTAGTTTGCAGAGACTTTGAACTCATAAGACAGGGAGGGAGAGGGGGGAACCCAACCTCCAACCTCCTGGGCTTACCCTGGAAGCCCATAAGACTCCAGTGTGGATTCTGACAGCAAACTTGGGACTTACCTAACACCCCTTACCACAAGTCAGTAGGATCCAGTAAGGCTGGGAACAACACAGTCCACAGTCAACTGCTACTACATGGCTGCCTGCTGGGCTACATTGTTTGGGAGGCAGTTTCAGTTGCTCAGGAGAAGAAAAAAGGAAAGCTGGGCAGAAGGGGCAGCACTAATTTTCATCAGAAAGGGATGGTTTGTAGGTACCACAAATATTAGTCACCCCAACCTTTTGATAGACAGAAGCCACATCTAGACTTAACTACAATAAGTCTCAATCAAACAAGAAGTTTTTAACTAATTGATACTAATTGGTCACAAACTAACTAGTTGAACCGTGTGGAGGTCCCAGCCACAGCTGCATGAAGTAACGTTCTGGAGAAATAGAGTGAAACTGAGAGCTCAGTCTGCCCAGATGTGCACAGGACTTCTCAGAGGAAACTTGGACCTAGTTCAGTTTCTACAGCTGAATCCTCCAGTAGTTAGAGATATACAACAGTGGGTTTGAAGGATCCAACTTTCCCATAAAAGAGTTATAAACTCCCCAGCAGCTAGCCCTCTTCACCATCCCAAGTATGGTGCAAATCAGATTCAGATCACCTGCTGGACCAATCAACATAGTGGAATGAGCAGAACTAGCCTGGCATTTCTCTACTGAACAGGGCTCAGAAAAGAATACAAAAAAAGGTGAAGCGGTATTAGAGAAAGCTTGCCTAAACTATGATGAACTTCTTGTAGTCTTCAGTCTTTTTATTTGTATCATTATGCTGAGACATGTATCTTGCCATGATGAAATTTCACTGTAGCCTACTTCGTGGTATCACAGGAAATATGGTTCCCCAAGCCTTATTGACTAATTCTTTGGATTCAGTGAAGACTTTGGTGAGTGCTTTTTTTTTTTTTCATTCTGCACTATAAGCAATGAGGATGCTGATGTTGTGCTAGGAAAAATGTCTTATCAAAAAGTACATATTCAGTTCCATTTGACTTCTAACTTCTCAGTCTTGCCAGATCATATCACTTCCATCCTATTGAGGACTATGTCCTAGTCACTGAAGCAGCATCTTTCAAAGGTTGCCTCTTCTGTGTTCTCGTTGGCACAGGCAAAAGAAAATCCCCATCACAGAGTGAATACATGAAGGCACTCTGGATGTGCCTGAGGGAACTGCCCTGTTCACTGACTGCCAGACAAACTTACAGTCCTCAACATTTTGCAAAATCACACCCTGGCTGAAAAAACATTCAAAGTGAAGATTCAGTCTTCTCACAACTTTAGGAAAAGCTAGGTTGGAGAAAGCAATTTCTCAGTCAGAATACTGTAATATACAGTAATCATGGCAGATACTACCACAATCTTGATGACAAAGTCATCTGCCATGGGAACTCTGTCATCATTTTCATGTTGCCCTTCTTAAGATATCCCTTCTCAGGAATACCACATTGATAACAGCACAGGAGAACCAAGGTTCATCTGGTACATTTCCTATGACTTTGTTCCTGGGCCCTTTGAAGAATCCAGTCAATCTGTTCTCTTGGTTTCACACTCATTTCACTTAGGTTTGTAGATTAGTTTTGAATACACTTCCTAAAAATCTGCTACTATTCCCACCTTGTCTACTTCTCTCCTTTCCTCTTGCCACCATTCTCTTTATATTTTCGTGTCTTTTCTATCCACCGGTTTTCTCTCAAATTCTCCCCGCTAAATTCGTTGTTTCATCTTTTAAAAATAGTACATCCTGGGTGTTTTTTCTCCAGCCCTCCCTTCCCCATTTCACCACCACCCCCCAATTCCATCTCCCAAGAACACTCCCCTGGCTGCACCTTCAAAACCTCCTCTTCCTACACATGTACCCCACCCTGGTTGCTCATTCATTTTCCATCTGCATCTCTCTCCTCCTGGATTCTTCTCTAAGTCTCGGTGATAAAAGTGCCAGATTGGAGTTTCTGTGTAAAGAGGGTTCATTTGCCATTTGCCACCATATGGGCCCAAAAGCAAAATCGTCAGCTAAGCGATTAAATCAAGTATGTCGAACAAAATGTTATGAACTGACATTATGGGTATATAATTTTATGCCATTTGTTGCCATCTGTTTATCTAAACAGCCCCCATTCCACACAAACACACAGAAGTCTCTGCCATGCTCACAAGGCTTCAGTGCAGGGGTCACAGTGCCTCCCTTTTCCTCCTTTTCTCTTTCTCTTATTCTGCCCTTCCATTCTCTCTGTCTGCATTCACTGCAGACTTGGACTTGGAGTCTGGCCATAGACAAATCTTCCACTGCACTTCAGCACAGATTTAAAGGAAACCACCTCACAATAATCAAGGAGTTTGCCTTAGAGAATAAGGTGTGCTCTCTTGCCTGAAGGCTCTTGCTAAGTTCATTTCTATACAAGAAAATGAAGAAAGTATCTAACCAGAAAGTGGGAAGGAGAGAAAGAGATAAGGGAACATGTGGTGGTCAGCCAATGGGTGTTATTTGTTGATCCTCATCTGGGACAGAGAAAGGAAAAGGTAAGAATAGGCTCTACCAGTTTCTTGCTCAGCTGAGCTTTTTCTCTGCTTCATTTTACATTTTGCTGAGTCTCTAAGTGGATCACAGTCTATTTCAAGGTTAGGTGGTGGTTGTGACAGACTGCATAGTGACCTAGTGACCCCGTAGCCATCCTGCTCTCTATATGAATGTGAAGGCACCTGCTATCTAGAAAATGCTTAACAAGCATAGCACAGGATGAAACCATAAGCAGCTCCCCATCCAATGGGCTGGATTTATTCCTCCGTTCCAAGATCATTCTGAGGAAACTAGAGATAGGTATCAAAGAGATTCTATGTATGTAAGGATTAACTGTTTCTTTCAAAAGGAGAGAAGCTACTCGTTCCACCAAGAACAGCCAAAACAGACAGAAGATCCAGCATGATAATTTATCTCAAGTCCTTAAAAACAGAATTCACCCATTTGCAGCACTTTTTGAACCCAAGTTTCCACCATCCAATTACTGGTCATGCAGATGATGAAGTGG
The DNA here is from genome assembly GCA_013400735.1 of Pomatostomus ruficeps. Lineage (NCBI taxonomy): Eukaryota > Metazoa > Chordata > Aves > Passeriformes > Timaliidae > Pomatostomus > Pomatostomus ruficeps. Next base: position 35,871 of record VYZT01045072.1, read on the forward strand.
GCCTTCCTGTTGACCACCGAGAAGACAAGGCAGTAACTATGTCTGAGCCAAGTATATCTCAACATATCAAGTCTGTTCTCGATGGCTACCTCATGAGTTTAAGAGAATATTGGCAACCAATCATGGAAAACATCTTCAACTAATTACCAGTGTGTCTGGTTATTGGTTTTAAAGAATTTTAATGCTATCTTTTTTTTATTGAATTGTTCTGATAGGGTGTCCTTCCTTTCCAGGTGTCCTTAGTCTTTGAGGGAAGTAGCATATCAGTAATTGTCCCTGTAGTTCTGAAAGTGACAAAGTGGGTGGGAACATTTAGCCTTCTTCCCACCCGAATAAACCCCAACTCACTGTATACCCTGTAAAGAGAGCCAGCTCCTCTCTGTGAATCCCTCTTTCTCTTTCACATAATTTCAATTAGTTCGAGAGTTCTTTGGGGGAGAGTGTTGAAAATGGAAATCTCTCACCATTTAAGTCTCCCATCCTCATTCATGGGGCTACTGAGCTGAGCATATGTATCTCAACATGGTATAAATGGGAAGGTATTATGACTCTGTTACTAATGAAAACAGTGACCAGACATTTTTCAAGTGTCTGGAGCACAGGTTTTGCTCAGAAGCCAACACGTGGCCTCAAAAGTGCATGTATTTCCCGGGCAGTGGGTAGGTTTAGCTACAAAACTATTTGGCCATGAAGCATCCCTTTATCTTGGTTTCGTTCACCACTCACAGTTCTATATTTAACATCTCCAGGCCATCTGACCACTGTATGCTGGAGCCACCCTGGCACATAGCACAGCTCAGATCTGGAGCCGCAACCTGGAACCCTGAAAAGCACTGCCGCTTCTCCCCAGGGAAACTTTACAGGCACAGGGAAAACTAAACACCTACTTTAAAAAGCTCAAGAGATTCCTACCATTCCAGTGGATTTTGGATAAGGCCCTAAATGCTGGCAATTCACAAATGATTACGCTGCAAGGCTGTACTAATAAACAGGAGCTCCTTCCTTTCCAAGGCCGTTGCTGATCTTCAGCTGAGGAAGTACAAATACACAGCATTACCAAGGAGGTTGTCAGCACTTGGCAGCAGCAAGTGCTCTATGCCGAGCTGCCCTGCTGGAAGCACAGTGCACTGCTCAGTTCAGGCCAGCTCTAGTCTGAAAGCAGGCAGCTGTCTGCCTAGCTGTTAATGCAGTCTTGCACTGTGTTTGTGCATAGCTTCTATTTCCTTCCTGCTAGGACAGTGAAACACCTCAAAGACCCCTGGAGAGCCTCAGCTAGTCCAGAAACAGCAAGTCACCTGCTTAGAGGAGCAACCTGGCATAAGCACAGCCCACCTGTCCTCTGGGTACTGTACCAGCTTCCCATCTGCTCCCAAGTGCATCTGAAGGTGGCCATTTTAATCTAATAAGCACTTGATTACTCCTATTCTAAAAAGCCACCTCTCTGCCAGCACATCCCCAACTACTGCCTTCATCAGACAGGCCCCTTCTTACAGCTTTTATGTCTGCTGGGTATGGCTGTCTCAGAGTTGTAGTGGGCAGCTGGTGCAGGCAGCCATATTGCTCTTTGCCCCAAAGTTTGATTTCCAATGAGGGTTAGAAGGAGAGAGAGCATGAATGGCAAAGTAGCTGGTCACCACTGCTTCCCAGTACAAGGAGCAAGAGTTTTGCTATGCTGTATTAGACAGGCACAACCATTCTGCTGCTGCAATGAGCTCTATCACCCCTGCTTTTCTGCAGGTGATGCCCAGCCGCCCACTCAAAGCCAGGTTTCAGGCTACCTCTCATAGTGCAAAACCACTGTGTGACTCTGGTCAGTCCTTGCAGCACATAAAGCAGACACCAGCAACAGGCAGGGACAGGAGGGTACCACCAGAGCCCTCCAAATTCCTCCAAGGTGGTATGAACACAATGGTGTTTAAGATGAATGCTTTACCAGCTTCAGAACAATTGAGATATTTGATAGTCTTCAGCTGGATAGATGAGCTTAAGCCAATATATTATCAAAACCACCACAAGTAACTCCTTTTAAAGGCCAAAATAAGAGAAGGGGGAAAAGTGAAAGCAGAATCATATAGAAAAATCACAAATTGAGAAGAATACAACTTTTAATATTCATTGCAACAGCACTGAGGAAAAGAGCACCTGATAATGTACAAAAAAGTACATTATGTCTTGGATATTACCCAGCAAATATATTAACTGGAGAGCCAGGAAGCCAAACTACGAAAGAAGAGTCAACGATGTATTACAAGGAGTCAGAATGAACACAGTAGGAAATACAAGTGGAAAAGCTGTGCTGCCTCAGGTTCTATGACTGCTAAAACAAAAGCTGAAATAAACTATGAATCATAATGTAACAGAAGAATCATCAAAATGAGGTAACTCCTTGACTTTTGTGGGATAAGGATGAAGAATCTTTTACTACTGTAGAGACCCAAAAGGTAACTAACAATCTTAAAAGGAACATATTTTATCGTCTACAAGAAGAAAAGTATTGGAGAAAGAAAAAGATTTGACAATCTACAGTAGACACATCAGCAGTATTCAAAAAACAGTGCTATCGCTTGTGCAGACTGCACACTCCTTTAGAGAAATGCTGTTTCTGCAGACTGCCATTTGGGCTGTTACTAGAACAACAAACTGTTGATGATAGGGATACAGATGGCATTTTAAGCTGGGGTAAAACAGCAGAAGAAAATGATCAAAGGCTCAAGGCACTTGTGAAGAGTGCAAAAGCTGCTGGGCTGAATGAGCATGAAATATGTAAATCCCATTTAAGAGAGACAACATACCCTCTAGCAAAAGCAGAAAAGCATGCAGGTAGATCATGATAAAGTTGAAATCACCATCAATATATATCCATCAGCATACAAAGGGGTGCCAACAAAGGGTTAACTGCAAGGAATACATGCCCAAATGACCTGTATGAACCAGCACCCTACAGCACCACTCCGCAAAACTGTCCAACGAACGTAAGACGAAAATCTCAGTAAAATAGCATAAAAATAAAAGAGCTAAAGGCAATACCCCTGTAGGAATTAGGACAGTAAGCACAGAATTAATCTGTCAGTGGTAATTTCAAAGAGGGTAGTGACACTGTCATTTTACAGCATAACATTTAATATTGTAAAGAGTGGCATATGCCTCTTTGGCACAACAAAATCTAGATGGATGAAACAAGATGATGATGATGGGACAAGGTGCACTTTTTCTTTTTAATATGTGTTCTCTGAAGTAACCAATAATTCCATTTTGCTATTGCCCCAACAAACACCTTTAAATAAAGACATACTTTCAAATGAAGCAGTATTGGCTCTGCTCGCCACTGAGCCAATCTCCAGGGCATTTAACAGAAGTCCAGAGCTTAATTGTGTGTATATCAGCCTCATTTTAAAATTAATAACTTTGTCTCAAATTCTAGACAATGATGTCTTGGAGGAAAGGCTACATTTTGACTGAGATTATTAACATAGAATTTGGGTACGCATGCTTCCAACCATGAGCAAAGTTTAAGGTAAAGTACTTCTGTCACTAGAGGGGATTCTCTAAAAATGGTGCCCAAGATACTGTGCTGTCTTTATACTATCCGAATTGTATTGTTCACTTGGGAGCTGAAAAATCTTAAAGGCATCTCTGAATTATTTGATACAGGCCACAGGTGAGCAGAATTCCAGTGGGGGGAAAAAAGAAAGTGCTATGACAAGCAGTAATGTGGATGATACAGAGTAACATAACCATCTTGTAAAAAGCATCATATGTTTGAAGCCAAACATTTCCTCTTCCCCCACTTAGTTTTATGAGAGCATACTAAAGCTAAACACTCACATCGTAAGTAATTTTTCTAATCCTGGTGTACCTGACATAGTAACATCTGACAGGTAGCTGGCACTCACTGACAAGGGATTACAAGAATCCTAGCACTATGAAGTAAAATACTGAGCAAGTACACAGTACATAGTTCTCCTCAAGTCCAGTCCCAGAATGCTGGTAAACATCAACCTAATCAACAACCTGAAAAAGAGCGAAGTGACAGATGACTGGTAAACACTCATTTTACCTCCTGAGATTTTTTGCAGAAAAAAGCCTTAAGAAAAGGAATGATGAAATTGATAATACAGGACCTCAGAATCACAGATGTGTGAAATACATACATAATTAATCTGAAACCCAGTATAATTTCCATGGAGATGGTTTTCATTAAATTAAAATTTTTGTAATTTCAAAGCAATTGCAATAATAATTTCAGTCAAAATGTGAACAACAGCTCCCGCTAAGATGCTGATAGTATTGGCAATGCATTGTGAAATGCATTGGGTTTGTTCAGCAAGCAGTTGAAAAATCAATAAATGGGAAGTCTGATTGACACTATCAGATGTCTTCTTCAGACAAACAGCAGATCACAATGAAAACCAGCTCATACTCAGTGGATTTTAGGATTCTACCCCAGGCCAACAAATAAGAACAACTTTTCTTCATTATTAGCTATTTCAGATCATTGGAGAAAGCCCAGTTAACAAATCATTGATCACATACTTCAAGGGAATTTTCCCCAGACAAAGCATGTTATAAGATCTCTGGGACTAGGCTCTCTTTCATTTTTCTTTTATACATTACTGTGCTAGGAAATGCATGGCCATGGCCCTACAAATCAATTACTCTTTCATGACAATGTAGGTGAGAATTGGGAAAACATTTTCTGAAGGCTCACCAAAGGCTTCTCTTCTATACACAGCATCCAAATTAATCCTGTTCACTTGTAGAGGCCAAAATTCCTTTCTCCAAATTTCTCCTCTTCTTTCTGACATGAGGTGACTCATACACCTCCACTTTACTGGTCATGACCCAACTATCAAAATGCCACAGTCACATCATAAATACTTTAAGTGAGATGCAAGCAAACTGTCAACCATTTCTAAACAACTTGTGAGCTCTGGAATTCTACAGAGATGGATAGGTGGGTAGATAATCCCATTCTACAATATCCATCAGGAATCTGATAAAATCATCAGAAGCAGTAAATGTCCTATCTTACTCTAAACAGTCTAGGTGTTGTGTACATCCCACCTTTACCAGGAAATACAGGCACAATCTTTCAGGTCTGATATCATGAACCATTTGTGAATACGCACATGGATACCCTGGGCTAAACTCTTATAGGCATTTTAAAACCAAGAAAATAGCTGGTAGCTCTAAAAGTCTTGCTTCTACTTCTAGCCTAGAGATAATTGCAGGGACTAAAACTCGGATTCTCGGTTGTAAGGTGGCATCAAATTAGAATGAAATGAGAGGAAGCTAGGACCTAAGCTTAGAAACCAGGGAACAAATCATCTGCCAGTCTGTGAGAGGCAAACTGTTAGAAGACTTCAAAAAACAAGTTTGAGAAATGTCTGCCCATTCCAGAACTGAATGGAGCCCAGAAAAATGAGAAAGAATTGAGTGGTGAATCTAGATCTCTTTTATCCCTTGGCCTCTCTTGTAAAACAGTACAGGGCACATGACACACTACAACTGATAAGCGTTTTATTTCACTGCCAATAGATCTTTCAGTCTGCTTCCTGCATATTGGACTACAGTTCTGTCACTCAAACCACTCCTGACGTCAGCAAGAGTTGCTTACAGCCCTATTCTTCCTTCTGTGGCACTGGCTGACACTGGGAAAATGAACCATGCTGGAAAGGACTATACATTAACCTTCTCATCAATGCTGTGGGGGTAGAACAAAGAGCTGGGATTGACATCTCACAGAAAGCAGGGGTCCTCTGTTCACACAGCAGCAACTGAAAAATATTTGCTGCACATAGAAACAACAAAATAAGGGAAATTAAGTCAGTACCGAGATGGTGCCAAGCAACTACTACCTACAGGATTAGGCCTTAACACAGCAAGAGTAATTAGATCTAGAACGATCTCTAGAGATGTGAGCTGCAAGCAAGACATCTTGCAGTGCTTTTCAAAGATGAAGCCCTTCTCCTTCAGCTCAGCAGAAGAAAGAATCCTACCCCTCAGCCTTCCTCCGGATAAGCAAGCATCTCCATTGTTGCTTTACAGATAGCAAATGAATCTCATACTTTTGTTCCTCTTCTTTCCAGTAAGAACAGAATTGCACCCTAGTCTGATAGGAACCCAAAGTGGAAGGAGAAAGGGTCTAGAGGGACAGATGGATGAGCAGAGATGTAATTCCAGAGGAAAGCTGCTGTCATCCCATTAAAGATGAGGTTAAAGGTAGCTGCAATGAAAGAGTGGGAGATATTTCACTGGGGGAAATGGAGTGGCACTGAGCTTTGAAATTGCACTGCGTGAGAATATTAATAAAAAAGTTAATGACGCAATGTGCTTTTTGCTCCACATTAATTACACTTTTACATTCCAGTTTTTAATGCATTTTACACAAGACTTTATTTTACATTCCAGGAAGGGGAAAATATAATTGCTGCTTTAATTTCTATAGCCAAACCCTGATAAGATCACAGCTGTGAAAATCTCATAAAAAGCTTTAAATTAAGTTAAAAAAACAGTTCCCTTCCCTCCTCCCCTTACTTCTCTTCCTGCATGAGGTGCTATCAGTAGAGATGGCAAAAGTGTTGGTTCAAGGCAGTGTTGTTCCCTGGCATGGAGACCTTTTCTGAAGGCAGCACCAAATTACGAGGCCTGGATCATCCAACACAATGTACACTGCTGGGGCTCACCTACCTCTCTCTGCTGCCAGTGGGAATAAACTCTCTGCCAGACCATATGGGTGTGCGGGGCCCCAGCTGTAACACACGTGCCTCTGGTTGCTACCAAAGGCACAGTTCCCATGCGGGGGCTGCATGTGCACAGACCAGGCTGAAGAGATCACACTGCCACAGACTGAGAACTGAGCCTTAGTGAAGTAACTGGTTTACATGAGATGAATGAGAAAGTCTATGTGAATGACAGGAATTGCAAATTATTGTTTAAATCCTGTCAGGGATGACTCCCATCGCTGCAGAAATAGATCAAATAAGCTATTCTGAAAGTGAAGTAGCCTGATGCACTTTCCTTATTCCCTTGCAAGGGACCGGTTTTGAGTCTGTCCACAGAGTGTCTTTGCAGACATCCATCCTTCTATAGCTACAGATTGTGTCCAGTCCTAAGGAATCACTCCAAATATGCCCCTGCCTTGGACTCTGACTTTTCTTTCACTCAGAAATCCCCACAGATCTTAGGATCCATTACAGGCATTGCACAAAATCACAGCAGGACTACATTCCTATATCACAACTATCCATTTCCCTTAGGAATATGAAGAGAGAACAATTCATCACTGTGCCTACTGCCCTTAGTGCAGCTAAAGCAACATAGTCACACTGTGAGTGCAAGGCACTCGTACTGTGTTGGGACAGTGGCTGTATGGTACAGCATATACAAGTCTGTACGTACTCAAAGCGTAAGTCTGCTGATATTCCTCTACCAGGAAACTGATTTGGTTATGGAAATGAGTTGAGACTTCACCTGCAATTGGACAAAACCAAATTGCGAATCAGACCTTCATCTAATCTTAATCGCAGTCACCTACAACTTGAAATATTCAAGCAGGCCCCTTCAGCTATTTCCTCTTTTTTATTCATGCTGCAGATCCTGCCACATTGATTCTCCACATCCTCATCCCAGGAACTCCACGATAAGCCAGTGACTTTGTCATATACAAAAATACAGCATTCCTAAACTTGTGGATCCCCATCTCAAGATCCTTAACATAAGCTTATCATAAAAGTGAGAGATCAGATAATTTATCCTCCTGCCCTTGAAACGATCACTTATACAAGAATCTTCCTTGGCATATATCCCTATATGGACCTGAGTCACTTCTGTTAGAAGCCTGTGACCTTGCTGAACCACTTCTCCTTGGACTCAGACTTCTTTCACTCAAAATGCCCAAACTTGATATCCCTATTTTTTCTTTCCTGAATTTAAATGCAGTCCTCCAATTTGACTAGTTTCTGTATTCCTATTCACCATTGCCACCTCTGTCTGTTCTTGTGACTTCACTGGAGAAAGATAAAATCTCACTCATAAGTTTCTGCAGTAAAAGGGAGTACTCAGAATACCCCGTTCCAAAACCCCATGCAGACTGGACAACAGAGCTAAAGAAAGGTTCAGCTGTCCATAAAGGTTTTGTTGATCCTTTTGAGCTCCTTCTCCTAAGTTGCTAATTTACACCTCTGTAAACAAAAGCAGAATCCATCATTCACATGCATATTATTTTCCTTGATTGTTCCCTACATGCAAAAAGCAGAAGAGGAATGTGTTTTCACATGTGAAAGAGAAAGGAAGAAAATAGGAGAGATTGAGAGAAAGGAAGAGAGAGAGACTCTAAAACCTCATTTTCCTGGTAATTTACTCTTCTATTCAGTTGAGTCCTGCTGCTCGTAAGCCTATTCCTGTTACAATATTAGATATAAACAAGTAAACTGTGTAATGGATCACATTAAGCAGGCCCTGCATCTTGAGGCAGGATTTAATTTGCATGGCAGATTATCTTGTCTGCAGTAGGAGAGGCACCCTGGGGCACTGACTGCATTAATAGGATCTAGTTTCTTAAAATCCATTAAGTCAATTGAGTGGACCAGTCTATAATCTCATTTCAAATCCAGCGTGAAAATGCTTAAACACTAGCCCTATGACACCGACAGCAGAGAAGTGACTAAAGGGACACTGGAGACCACACTCTGCCATATTGCCTGCCTGCTGGGAGTAGGGAAGAGAAGGGAAATGGGTAGGGCTCATTCTCTTTTAGCAAACTCTATTCAGAAAGATGCTGACAGCAGGAGTGAGGTGAGAAGTCAGAAAATATGAAAGGGGGAAGACTAGAGTTTCTCCCAAGTAATGACAGCAAGTTGTTAAACAATGTCAATTGGCTGATGATTTTTTGGATACCTTATTCCTCTGACACAGTCAGAAATATGAGATTGTAAAGGGGGTATGCCTTTACAGGGGTGTTCTACTATGAGTCACAAGAATTGAGATTTTCAAACTATCCAGAAAAATAGAATGAGTCTGAGAAATGTGGTGTTGCAGCTACAACACAGAACTAGAACAAGAGAACATCAAAGCTCTGGAATCCTAGGCTTGTGACCCCTCCACTCTGCACTGCCATCAGCAGGCAGTGTTCTTGAACTCAGATACATTTGCACAAGGTTATTCTTGGCCTGGCTGATCTGAGTAAACTTCTCCCATTTGCCCCATGGGAGGAAATTATATAAAGGCTTGATTTTTCTTAACCCTGTCCACGAAGTCCCCTAGGTAATAACTCTTGGTTTCGATATATGAAAACTATTTAACATAAAGGGTATCCAGTCTGAGATCTGGGTACTTTGACCACATTACATTAACACTGTAACCACAAATAGCAACAACAGTAGTAAGGGACACACAAAGCCATATATATTGAAAACAGACAGATAGAAACTCAAAAGGACGAAAAAAGACATAATAACATAACCTAAAAACTTGAAGAGTAAGAAACCTCCAGGACCAGATGGCATTTATGCAAACACAAAAGAAATCAAAGTTCATAGACGTTACTAACAAAATCATTCAATTTATCATAAAAAACAGCCACTTTCCCATCAGGCTGGAGTGGAGCCAAAACTCTGCACTTCTTTAAAAGAGGTGCTAAGGGCAATCATGGGAATTATAGACCTCAGTGAGCCTTACGCCAGTACCAGGAAAAATAGCCGAGAAAATCATTAAAGACAGAGTTATAAAGTACCAGGCTAGGTGAGTGTAATGTGGTAAAGAAGCAGCTCAGCTTCTCCAAGCTGACTTTCTGACCTGGTAGTGTTCCTTGGAAATGTCAGCAGCTCTGAAGAAGCAATGATAAGTAGGAGTCACCTAGCTATTAAGGATTTAACAAAAAACACATTCAAAAATTTTAGGGCTCCACTCCTGATAACATGCATAAGCCCTGAGGGTGGGATTTTACAGCACACCACTGATTAAAATAAAAAAAAAAAGGAAAGTTGTACTAAGTTCTTGTAAGAATCTCATTCCTCTAACTGTGGCAATGCCTCTAGAAGGGATCAAATTCAGGGTTTCGTGCCTAAGACAGGCCTTTCCCACACAAGCTACAGGTAAGCTGTGGCAATTGGCTCCAGCAAGCTGCTGCAGTGCCTGGTTCCTGGGCCACACACAGGACCACATGTCCTGTATCTGCAGTGGATGTCAAACAACCATACCAGGTGTGTGTCCTCAATGCTGAAGCATGTTGGGAACAGGCTACTGCTGAAAGGGCTGCAGCAGTACTGTTCAAGGGCCTACCACTGAAGAGTGGCAGAACATTGCCGAGAGTCATTCCAAGCTGCTGTGAGTGAGGCCACCTCATGAGCCCACAGGATCTAAGAGGTCAGAGGCAAATTGATCAGGTTCTTAAGCATTTAGACAAAACAAAAATGGCATCTGTAAGGAAAACCTGCTCCAAAGCCAATAAATCACTCACTTTCAGTCTCACAATTGTGTAGCTTTGTTCTGATGTATTTATAGCGTCTTGGATCTAGTTGATTTACATGTTTCCACTTCTTACTCCTTCCCAGCTGGAGTCTCCCAGTTTGCCATGCCTGGCAGTGCTCACGCTGTTACAGGTCTCAGCATTAGTTCCTCCCCTACCAACACATAGCTTCTCCTTCTTAGCTTTCAAGTGCTGCCAGACCTGCTGCCCAAGGCAATTGTGTCAGAGAAGCCCAAGGGACTGATATTAATCCAGTGATGAATACCAGTCATAATGAGTCCAATATATTCTCCATTTCAAGAAATCTCTCAGCTCTGACTTCTAGACATTATATATCTAAGAGCTCACTATATACCCATCCTGTTCTTATTCCCTTCCTTAAATATTCACTTTGTAGGGAGACAAGATTGCATGGAAGATGGATATTTGGTTAGTCCGGTGCACTACATTTTATATTCTAAGCACTGGACCCTTTCACATCATTTTTCACAAAATTGCAGAGGCACAAGCATAGCTCCGGTCTTTTCTTTCAGAGCTGTGAACTCTGAGTGCTGCCCTCCCCAAATGGACACAAACATTCACACAGCAGTCCGTGCTCAAACTCAACATTTTCTCAGCAGTCCTTACCCAAATTGCTGAACATAACCTCCAGGGTCGTGACAGATAATGGCAGTCACGCTCCTTTGAACTCTAAAATTGCAGTAGGCAGTGCCACAGGACCCTGATGGGGTAGGTGCCCATGGACAAATATTCCTTCTATAGACAAGTCAGTGTAAGAAGGGGGAGCAGTTTTACCTGGGGTGAACAACTGCTATTATGCCCTGGAAAGATGCAGAAGGAAACTTTCAGCTCATGGGGTTTTATTGCTGGGTTTGAGCCATTCCCTGCTGCCCCTAAAGGAGGCTTGCAGCTTAAAGACACAACCAACACTGTCACCTTTTCTTAAAAATTTACCATGACACTGGTGAACTGCAGCTTGCAGAGCAAACCACATCATCCTGCGCGCTCCCAATTGGTCACGTGTCCTGCATCATCACAGACCAACACTGTTTTTGTCTTTGAAGGAAAGAGAGAACCATCGGCTGTTTGCAAACCACAGCATCATCTACGTCTCCCACACAAACCACAGATCAAAGGTCTCCACTTTCTAAACCACAGGGGAGTCCCAGGGGCTCCAAGAAGCAGATGTCTAGCAGTATACTTTCTGCTAGACACCAAGACT
>VYZT01045098.1:4315-21774 GCA_013400735.1 Pomatostomus ruficeps
AAATCAGTGTTCTGTTAAACTTGGTATAGCAAAGTACCCCTAAATACACAACATTTGCTTAAAATAGCCATGAAACATTCAGTTTGTCAAAAATTCCTTATCCATATTTGTCACTGGTGTTTGTTTCAAGATGAAGAAAGATTAAAAGTAGTATCTCCTTTATTATTTCTTTATCATCTCTTAATTCAGGTTATTACTTTGCATTTCTTTCTGTTGCCATTTTGTTGATCACTACAAATAAATCCTCACTGAAAATATATTGCATAGTGAAATGGTTGAGCTTAGAAATTCTGTTTTGGTCTCAGACTCTCTTTCTTTGTGTCTCAGACTTTGGCCATGGAGAAGCCACTTGGTCATTTATGGCTGTGTCTAGGAGTTAGAAAAAGAATAGGGACATACATATTGTGATACCCTTAATTACCATTTACTTTTCAGAATGAGGATGTCACAGAAAGAAAAAACATTTTATTCTGTTGCAGAAACAAATATCAACAGAATATAAACAGAAAAAACTCATGGATAATTTCTGAAACCTGTAGGTTTGAGGAGACAGAAAGATTGGAAAACCAATATCTTTAAAAGTTTGTGTTCTGAGTTTTTATTTTAAAAACCCAAAATATCTATGGCACTAGGTGTTCTAGTTATTCCATCAAAACATTGAAACAGCTGGGTTCTGATTGTGGGATAGTAGCTTAGCTTTTGGGAAATTTTGCTGCTTGTTGCGTTTACTAGAAGCAAAACAATGAGCTTCATAGAAATTAAATCGTAACAGAAATATGTCATTCATGAGGATATTAAGCAGGAAATCTTTTCACAATTGAGCATTTCTCTGTTGAATGATGCAAGCAAATGGATAAAAGAGAAAGAAATAAAAGTGGGTAGAGACTGTTAACACAATATACCATAGCTGTGATATGCTTATCATAAGACATTCAGCTGTGCTTGCTGCATGTTTTAATGTGTGTTTGGAAAATATAACTTCACAAGATAAAGTACTCTGTTTGCTATAACTCTGTCTAGATTTAGGAATCTAGCTCATCTCCTGAAGCTGGATTAATTTAGGTGTATGCCTATACCTGCTTAGATATATGTGCAGAATCAATAGGAATTTAATGTCCCTAAAAACATTCAGAACGATTCAGAAGTATTTGGTATTCACTTGTCTTCCAATCAGTTATTCCAGTGAGGATTGTACTTGTTGTTTTTACTTTAAATTTAATGGTGTACTTAACATTTAAGAAGCATTACATATGTCCTAAATAACTATTTACTACAAACTTGAAAAGTAGGCTTCATGGTGTATGCCTAACTACTTTCTTGTGGACCATGAAAAGTGTATTTTCTCCATTTTTAGGACAACTATAAATAGACATAAGATAAAGTATGAGAAATACTATCCACTATAAAAAAACATTCCTGATAACTGGGATAATTGATTACATTTTCACAGGCTGTGCCAGGAATCCTCTATACTTCTCATTATTAATAATGAACAAGTTATGTCTGTGGAACTCTCCCAAATGCTCCTAGAAAGTTTCATTTTCACTAGTCATTTTCCTTTGTTTGTCTTTCCCTTGTGGTGCTTAGGATGTTTATCACCTCCAGGTGTCAATGTGACAAAAGCAGAGTTGGACCAAACAGATCCTGAATCACTGTCCTGAATCTCTCTGTCATATAAAATTAATCTGATATCTACTTTGCAGTATAAAATATTGGTATGGCCTGCTACAAGGAAGTGTGAATCCACAATATACTAACCCTTTGTGTAGGTCTATGCAGAATAAGTCTTATTGAAGAGAGTCATTAAATATTATTTGCTTGTTAAATTTTACTGTCTTGGTCAGAGATCTATGGTGTCACTGACTTGGAGCCAAGTTCTTAAACAAGCCTTAATTACGCTGTCAGCTTTGTTCTTGGAAGTTTTGCATTCAAAATTTTGCAAGTTCACTTGTGATAAAAGAGCTGTTGTTCCCTCTCAGGTTGTTAAATTCAATGGCTCAATTCTGATAGTGAATAAAACCAGGTGACGCAGAAAAAGATGCAACAGTCCCAGAGAGGAACTTTATAATAAAATGTCTTAATTCATAAACAGTAACCTTATATTTAGTTATACAAAGGCTTTGCCATTTTGTTAAGTGATATTATTTCCTAATAAGTACAGATGTTTTAATTATTCTTATAAATATCAAAATACCCCCTTTCTCTGAGTCTGGCCATAGCAGCAACATGTTGTTAATGGATCCAAATGCTATTTATTTATTGAAAATGTTTCCCCACACATTTCTTTAGAGAAACCCTAAGTTGCTGTGAAATAAAAGAATAAAAGTACAGCTTGCACCCAGGAGTTTGAGAATGTAAACAACTGATTAACCTTGGAGGTGCTGTAGGGAAATTAGTGAACTAGACTTTTATTTTTCTTAAACTTTTTGTTCACTTGCACACCTTATTCTCTCTCTTCATTTGTGTGGTCTCATGCATATCCGATAACCATATATCTCAAATTACAACAGTTAGACTTTGGCCCTATCAATGATGCACATTTACACATGGACCTGCACACCTCAGGGAAGGTACCTTTAGTATTTAGCCAATAGGACGTGTATTTTATTTCAATGTCAGTTTAAGAACAAAACCCAATCTATTTCTTTTTCTTTTCAGTTCGAAAGGACATAGTTCATATCCTCTCAGATCTGGATGTTGAGGTCAAGGATATAACAGACTGTTATGATATTGGCTCTTTTCTTCAGCCACTTTCTTTGGAAGATATATTTGAGAGAACAAGCAAAGAGTTTCCTATGGTTGCTGAGATAATGGAAGGGCCTTCAAGAAGCCAAAAACCTTATAACTTATTGTCTATAGGGAAAGAGATTGTCATCTACAAAAAGTACCAGGCAGCAAGAGTCCTAGCCTCTGAGATGAGAAGTGATTCCTCCAAAAGACATTTTTTAATCCCTATGAGCTACAAAGGAAAGTTCAAGAGAAGACCTCGGGAGTTTCCAACTGCCTATGACTTAGAGATAGCAACAAGTGTAAAAGAACACCTTCATGTCGTAGCAACTAAAGCCTTTACTTCTCCTCATAAAGAGCTTTTTTCGGTTTCAGTTGGAGATCAATTTCTAGTTCAGCAATGCCAGACTAGTGAGGTTCTGTATGAGGGAAGAAAGAAACTCATAGATGTTTTAGTGTGTGAGCAAATACTGAGTGATTCATATAAAAAAGTGCTCCTCCCTATGTACATGGAAGGTGGCTTTGTGGAAGTGATTTATGACAAGAAACAGTACCACCTTTCTGAGATTTGCAAAGAATTCCATTTGCCTTTTAATGTCAAAGTGTCCGTGAGGGACCTTTCCATCGAGGAAGATGTGTTGGCTGCCGTGCCTGGTCTGCAGTTTGAAGAAGAAATTACAGACTGTTACTTGCTGATCAGTAGCGCCAGCAGTCCAGTGGAGAGCTGGGAGATTCCTGTGTATCGCTTAAACATGTTGGTCCACTTGCTCAGCAAAGAGGTCCAGACAGTTGTACCACCTGTGACTAGGACAACCGTGGAAGAGGTCAGCGAAGAGGAATACTATATGCTACGAAGATATGAAAACCTAACCCTTCATCCACCACCCAGGCCTCCCAAAAATCCAACAACATCACCACCACCTGCTTTAGCAGTGCCTAAGCAAGGTGTATCTGATGTCCTACAGGCTCCAAAGGTAAGGTATCCCATCTTGTCTTTGAATGTCTTACAATCACAGGTCGTGTTCTGTGGGTTTAAAGTCTTCATTTCACACTGTTGTGTCCTTATGGCATGTGCACAGATGGCTCTCAGCTCCCTTTAATAGGCAAATTAGCCATTACAGACAAGAATGGCTAAAATCTCCAGTGTGTTAATTGATCCATGAAAAACAACAAAACCATGCCGACTCACAGCAGAGATCTTGGCTGTATAATTTTGCATGGATAATCCTTTACTGCATCATTATAAAAGTGAAGGGAGAGACTTGAAGTGCATGTATTTAAATCTTTATTAGGGGGAAGCATATGTTTACATGATGTAAAGATAATTTTTCTCAGCTGGAAATTGCAGAATTAAGTTAACAGAGAGACAGGTTGTATAGAAATTTTTGAATTCATTGTTTTGCACTTACTCAAATGAGAAGTAGGCTTGGAATAAAGAAAAAAAGACTGCTCTTTCTGTTCTTTTAGAATAGCACTTGATGTTAAGAAAGAAGTGCCCCTTCTGGGATGATTTTCTTCATGTTTAACTTAAGACAATGCATTTGTTCATTAATCTTTGTGTTAGGTCTGGTTGAGGTGGAGCTGATTTTCTTCACACCAGCCTGTAAGGTATTTTTTTGATTTTTCACTTAATCAGGGTTGATAACACACCAGTCTTCTGGCTGTTTCACAGCCATGCACCCACAGCATCAAGGCCTTCTTGAATTCCTAGGCTTCCCCAAGGGAGTTCGCTGGGGTTGGGCAAGAGTTTAGAACGAGATACAGATGGGACAGCTGACCCCAGCTGACCAAAAGGATATTCCATGAGCCATAATACTACCATGTTCAGCAATAAAAACTGAGGGGGTAATTTGCCTAGGAAGACAGCCGTAACTCAGAGACTGGCCAGACATCAGTCTGCTTGTGGGAAGTGGTGAGTGACTGCCTTTGCATCACTGTTTTGGAGGCTTTTTCCCCTCTCTGCTTCATTTCTTAAACTGTCTTTATCTGAACCCATGAGTTTTCTTGCTTTTGCTCTTACTATTCTCAGTCCTGATGAGATCATCATCCTGATGTCAGGGTGGAGTGAGCGAGTACCTGGATGGGTGCTCAGCTTCTGGGTGGGGTCAACTCACTGCTGTTTTCTTGCACATATTGAAAGAACTGCAGGGCCATTGATGGGCTTTAATGAGAGAGACAGTCTGGTAGGTTTTTAACTTAGGCTGCAGTTGTCTTCTCATGCAAATACAAATTCCCTGCAGGTGAAGAGGGAAAATACTGGAATTACTTTCAGACCTGTGTTGTGATTGCTGTGCTATGTGCTGTGCTTTAAATACAATGTTACTCATGTAATTATATTTGGGGACATTCAGAGGAAGATCTTTTTTGTGTGTTGGTATGAAACTAAAGTTGAATTGTAGCCGCTCTGAAAGGACAGCTTTTGAGAGTACCTCTCTTTGCCTGCTGGAGGTGTTCCTCTTCTCATTTCCCAATTCCAAGACCACATGTAGGTCCAAAGTTTCACATAGATCCTGGGAGATGGTTATAACAGGCTATAGGAGAAGTGAATGGATAAGGTGGTTCCCTCAGATATGGCTACTACAACAAAAAGATGTGTCATTTTCTCCTGTCTTTACTACAGAAACATCTTTTCATCTAATTTTTGCAATGAATATTGTGGCAGCTTAAAGAAGGCATCATGTTGTGCAAGGAAGGATATATGAGAAACTTGTCCATGGAGCTAACAGGCAAGCAATCGCCCTGGTACTGGCCAGGGGCAGAGAACTGGGGGAAAATCCCATGAAGCTGTGTTTCTGGTCAATCTGTACCTTGGTCAGGAGGGCGCAGACCTCCTGCAGTTACTGATGGCTGTGTGTGCAGAAAAGCAGGTGAATGCTGACTCCACATCAGGTTCATGCAGAAGATAATATTTTCCTAAAGTGAGGAGAGAGCAGTAAGGGCAGAAGAGGGATGCACATTCATTAATGAGAGCAATCTTAGACTGCAGCTGTCCAGACAAAGGAGGTAATTTAAGCACTGTTCCAGAATACCCTTTTAATTTTGGGGGGGGACAGGTGCTTGTTATAAATAAATAATAAACTGCAGTCAGAATGCTTGGAGTTATGCATATTTTTAAATCTCCTCCCCTGGGAAGGTGAAACAAGTAGAGATCCCCTATTCACTAGATTAAACATCCTGATCTGTAACATATTGTGTTTAAAGTCACACAGAATGCATTATCTTTTCTATCCTGAGCACCATGAGTCCTCTGAGAAGACGTGGATGGCAGCAGCTAGGCTCTGCCATGGCCCCTCTGCAGCACTGGGGGAGGTTGTGTTTTCTTTTACGTGTATCAAGGATGTCTGAGGGTTCAGAAAGTTGGAAGTTGTGCCAAACTAATAAATAGTCATCTTTGCATATTTTGTGGCTATGCATAGGCTTATTTGCATAAATAACAGATAAGTATCCTAATGAGCTGACCTTAAGCCTGACAAAGTGGCAGCCTGGGATAAGCTTTACTGCTGCATGAGTTGCCACGCTCCTCCTGCAGGCAGCTCCCAGCCTGGTGCTTGGGGAGCTCTGGCTGCTTGCTGGAGGATGGTGAATGGCTTCCTTGCACACCTGTTGGGAAGCTCTGGTTGGTTTGTAGCTCCAGGATAAAATGCTTCTGCTGTAAAAGATTTGTCTGTTTTTTGCCAATACCTGAGGATAATATCCAAGGGTGGGTCACTAAGGTGGCTTTAGCTACAGCTTGTGCTTTGATTGCCTCAGCTCACAGCAAGGCTCTGGGGGCAGAGAGGCTCCAGCTGTCTCTTCCTGCTGTTCTCTGACCTTGGTAAGGGAACAGTGGGCCCAGGAGCAGGACTGCATGCTTCACTGCGTGCTTTGGTCATATGAGGCACTGGATTGTGTGAGATTGGCATCCAGCATGGGCTGGTACCTCAGAGGAATGTGAGAACTGCCTCCTCTTTTGTGCAAGGTGCAATGCTGCAGAGACATGGATGTTTGCACAGTTCTGCAAAGTCCAGGGACAGCAGATGAAGTCTCAAACATGACACAGCTGCATTAACTAAGCACTCTGCCCTGTCTCTTCACAGGGCTAATTAAGTTGGCTCGGCTCCTGCTGATAGAGCTTTCACTTCCACAACCTGAGGATCTCTCCTCTCCTCTCCTCTCCTCTCCACAGCACAGCATAGATTTTCCCTTTCATATGAACATTTTGTTTGGGTAAAAAACGTCCAGACCACATACGTCTGCAATTTTGTATTACTTGCTAATTGAATTGAAAAAGACAAACCCCAAGAAAATATGTGTAAATTAAACAAATGAAAAAAATACCTTAATGATGAAATTAAGCTGATACTTCATACAGAAGATATCTATCTAATATTAATAGCAGATAGCAGATATTTATCCAATAGCCATTACCTCTACCCACAAGCACCCCCAGCTGAGGACAGGAATGACAAAACCACTTTTTACCCTTTGTTTCATGGTAAAATGTATTATAATATTCACCAGAAATTACATTTTCCTTACTAGAATCATTGGAATGAATTTCAGAGGAGGCTTTAACTGACATGTAGAATTAAATGGTCACTCAGTTTCTGATTTGTGGGCTTATCTAGGAAGTCAGAATCACCTAATAAAACCCTAGAAGTTAATGCTATTGATTTGATAATGGAGCATCTCACCCTCTTGCCAAGTTGTTCCTGGAGAGAAGTTTCTGTGGGAGTACTCAGTCAGGACCTCACTTTCTTGAAATAAAAATTCATTTAAAGGGAACAACCCAGATGTATCTGTTCCTTCCACACATTAGAAACACCACTGTAAATATAACAAACCAAAGTTTTCACTTAGTAACTTCCTTGAAAATAGTTTCCTAAAATTTCCTTTTTTACCTTCTAGGAAACCTACTATTATCTCCCCTTCAAGAGGATTCAAGTGGCAAAAGTTTTCTAGCTTCCTTTTTCCTATCAGTTCAAGCAGTAAATATCCTACACATTTAAGAAGGTGCTAATCTATGTTCTTCAATGATTTTGTATTAAATTTTGTATTAAATTGTGGACAAAGAGTCCACACCAAATATTGCTAAATGCAATCTTAATCAATGCATGGAAAGCCACAGTTTAGTCCTCATACTCCTAAGATTACAAGGGCACTAAGGGCACTGCTTAAGGGACAAAAAAGATGGTATTTCACTCCTGATAAGAAGTAAGAGAGGTTAGCTCCATCCAAAGCTGTTTTCAGTGGTCTGTTTAGTCATGTGTCTAACCTGAGGAACAGTAGAATCGATAAAATACTCACCAGCTGGATTGCTGCTAAATACCTTTATGAATGTGGAACTAGAAAAGTCAGTCACAGGCAGTAATCTACTCATCTCTGGCAAGAGAACTGAGAGAATTCCAGCCAGGGAAACTGGAATTTAATAAAATAGGAGCATCAGGGCATGATAGTTAATTGTCATTTTGTGCTAAGGTCCATTATCCTTTCAAAAGTCATTACAATGTTAAGATATCAGGAACTTTCTTGCTTTCTTGCTTTTTATTTCAAAATTAAAATGAAAGAAAAATTATCTCTTTCATCTGGCTTTGCAGTTCTACAAACTGAGCTATCAGAATCTGTCATTAACATATTTATCGCATCTGTCTTCACAGCAAAATGAAGACTTATCTGGAATTAAGTTGATAAGACATAAACTGCATTTCTCAGCAAATGAGTTTTCCTGTAGTGTCTCCTTTCCCTCCTCATAACTATTTCTTTTCTGCCTCCAGAGCATTTTTCACATTTTTGGGTCCTTTACAGAGTAGATTTAACACAAATATTTCTGCTGTGTAGCAAGAAATTAACCTTCCTAAACAACAGCCTATTAGAAAATGCGCACTGGACAGCCAGGAAGGAATAGGTAAAAACAGACTTCAGGAATTAACAATCTTTTGGCTCTGGAAATGAGGAAGAAAAAAGAAGTTCATTAGCAGATGCAGAAATGTGCATATGCAAACGTAAGGAGGAGGGTTTCTCTCTGACAGGTGCAGCATTGTGGCTGCTGATGCTGCACCTGTGCCTCCTCTTCCTCTCTTTTTCTCTGTCCCCACTGAAGAGGATGTTTCCCACTCCCTCGAATCTCACCTTCCACCCTCTCTTTCCCCCTCCTTTCCCATGTCCTATCTATTGTTCCTCCCCATCATTTTCCAGTAGCTTTGTAAGTCCCTAGTAAATAATAGGTGAAGGCTGGAAGTACAGCTTTACAAATTGAGGACCATCCCACATTGTCATTGTTGCCAAGTTCCTAAAGTGTCTCAAAATCCCATTCCTACCACAGCCTCACCTGATGAATCAGGCCCCAATTCCCCCAAGTCCTTGTGCTGCAGTTTCTCTCTTCTCTGAGCACCATGCCCGCACTGTGCCATGGGTTCCTTTTCCTCCTGAAACCCATCCTGTGACACACATGCCTGATTTCCCCCAGACCCATGTGTTTGGGTCCCCCCATGCTACACTTTTCATGTGCCCTTCACTCCCATCCCCAACCTAAATGGCATTTGTTCCCCAGTCCCCTGTACTGCTTTCAACAGGCTTACTTTCTCCTGTTCCTTGCTTCTTCCCAACACATCTCCGCTGCTTGCTCTTCCTTCATGCAGTGAGCTGAAGCCAGGGTCACAGGAATAAAGGAGTGGGAGCTGCAGGGACATCTAAAGTTACACACAGGCTTTTGTTGCCTTCCCCAGCAACACATATTTCAAACCTGAGTACAGCATCAGTCTCCAGCTAGGATCTTAGCAGAAAGCTGGAGCAGGGTGTAGGTGCTGACAAGTGTCAAGCAGTTTAATTTTCCTGTTGGCTGGACAGGCCAAGCTGGAGGATTTTGTATTGATGCTCTGTTGCAGAGGTCCTTATAGCTGTGTTTGGATCTGGGGGCCTGTGACGATTTTCTGAAAAGCCTATCCACATCCTGATATCATGCTGGGCTGAAGCCTACCTATGTGCCATCCCACTTCGCATCCTGGGTGTTTCCCCAAAAGAAACCAAGCAATGCTGGTGGGACACCAGAGCTGCTGGGTACCCCATGGACTCTGCATGAACCAACAGGAAGAAATTAGAGGAACTGGAAACCCTAAAGCCCCAGCTAATAAATGACTGGAGTTTCCCTGATATTCTCAGTATCCTCTTTTAAACAATACTAAAAGCTTAAAATTTCCACAGAGACTCATCAAGTCTGTAGTAGGCACTTACTGCGGTTTGATGTTAGTCTCAAAACCGAAATACAGCAGGGAAGATAGCAGTGTGCCTGCCAGAAGGACAGGCAGTACATAATTGCCTGAAGCAACAGCAGGGCAATCTGAGGTGTAAGTCTCATTGCAGAAAGGCATTAGTGCTACAGGAAATGCTGATATAGTACATGGAATTAGGGAAGGTACAGATGAACATTTGGATATGCTGACGGATGAAAATGCCAACTGGTTAAAAGCAAATTGCTTAATTTAGAGGTAAAAATTAATTACTTGGAGAACAAAGAAAAAAAATATAAAAATAAAGAGGATTCCCAGAAGAAATAAAAAATTGAACCACATGAAAATATGGAACTCTTGATAAGAAGGAAAATCCTGAACAGAATGTGTGAGCCAAAAGCCATTGATGTCAGAAAGGCGAGAACTGTCTGGCACATTTTTTCCCTGTCTCACAGAAGGTACATAACATAATAAAACACATAACATAACAAAATCATATAATTATGTATAATTATGAAGCAAGACAAAAAAAGTAGAAGAATATATCTAAAATTCAAGGAACCACTGCAGCAGAATAACTCTCCAAAAATAGAATTTGGGGAGTGGAGGCACAGAAATATATTTTTTTTCAAATGGGATTCCAAGAAGCCTGACTTCCCACAAAGCTGTTCTCCAGGCTGCATTTTACTGTTTGCCCTTCTCCTCACAGCAAGAAAATTGGAGGATTGAGTTTGCGGATAGCTAGCTGTTGAAGCACTGTTATGGACTGTATTTTGATCTGTTTGGAAGTCACTTAAGAGTTTTCCAGTTTAAAATGACCAGAGATAATCTATATCACAGGAAGCACAGTCCCCATACTCCTGCAATGCCTGTCTGCAGCAGTGGCAGTGATCTGCTAGGCAGCTCCCAAGGATCCCACAGAGCCAGCTGCCGGAGCTCTGGGCAGCTCCCAGGCTCTCTGACTCCATCCAAGCTCAGATACCTTCAGGGACTTTTCTGAGCGCTGAAGGCCAACAGGCATGGGGTGGCTGGTGTCCCTGATAGAAACCCTTCCAGTCTCTTTGTTTGTGGGAGTGGGAAGGGTGCTCCAAGCCCCAGATCATGCCTGGGAACTGGGTAGGAAACAGCTGGTTGACACAGGTGGAAACAAAGTCCAGGGATGTTTGCAGGCACTGCGTAATCAACTAGTGTTGGTATAGCCACTGCTAAAAAAAGATGGAAAAAAAAAAAGAATAGGAGGAGCTTCACCAAAGTCACTTAAGTGCTGTATGAGGTCAGTGTAAGAGACAACACTGACATTGCCCATTCACATCACACATTCTTTTATGAAATTCAGGCTTTGGCAGTACTGTCAGCTGTGCATTCTGGAGGTGAAAGCATCCCAGAAGGTTGGGATTATGGTTTGAAATATATGCCCTACAAAAAGAAATGAGAAAGTTGTCCACGTGACAGCAGAGTCACATCCTAAAAGACCTGTAGCCATGGTTCACATTTTCCAGAGAGTCCTTGCAGTGAGGAATTTAGTGATTATCAAGAAACAGAGAATGCTGCGGAGACACTCATCAAATCAATTAAAATTTGTAATGACCATCCAAGCCCTGGGCTTTCTCTCTTTACTTTTTGAATGTGTTAGTCCATAGACATGGCATTAAAAAGCATGATGAGGGAGCTTTTAAGGGCTAAAAAGTAATGTATTTATTGTCTCTACCACAAAAATTAATTTTTCTTCTTTATGCATAGAGGTGCATAATTTACACTGAACTTTTTCAAGGTATTTAACAGCATTATGGTCTTGTTTTGCCTCAGAATATGAAGTAATTTTACTAGTAAATAGACTGTGATGGCAGTATGTTGTGATGCAGTGGTTCAGATTTTCTTTTTTTTTTTTTAATACAGAATAACAAGGGGATTGAAGAAGCACAGGGCATTTAAGTCTGTTGTGATTCTTGTAATGCCACTGAAAAACCAGAGCAGTGATCCCAGGCCTGCAATGACTGTGGGCAGTGGTTTGTGACAATGGTCCACCTGAACTAGTGTGATGGAGTCTAAGTAGAGGGTCACTTAATAGGAGTCAGTGGAGAAAAAAAATGGAAAATAAAGAAAGCTCTTTGCTAGTTTGTGGCATGCCACGGACCACCCTGATGGACAACACTGGTGATGAACTCTGCTTAGACTCTGCTCGAGTTTAAATTCTTAATTACCTAGAGTTGAAATATGATTAATAAACCAGGATAAAGCTATTCCCAAAGCATCATTTTAAAACTTTAAATTTAAGAATCTTTGAAAAGTAAATAATATATTATGTGTGAAATGGAGAAACTGTATCTGGAAGCTACTTTTAAGGATTCATCTGTTTTGCATAAGTGGTAAATGCATGTTCTGCAGTATTAAGGGGGAAAAAGTGGTTGAGTTTGCTTGTGAATTGCTGTCATTTGAAGGGAAATGTGCCAAGCAATTGAACAGTAGCTCTACAAGAAAATTCTGGTCCTGTGAGGAGTGGGGTTCACAGGAACTCAGGAGATCTGGTTTGTATCACCACTTCTGTCAAATGCTGCTTCAGCAACCGCAGGCAAATCACATAAATATCATTGCCTCCAGATACATGAGGGAACTGCCAGATGTGAAGAGGGAGTGTGGGTTTACAGCTCATTAGTTACTTTATAAGGATGCTTAAAGCTCAGGTAAATGCAGGATACATTGCCTCAATTTCAATAAGGGTCAGAGCTACCTCGCATTTGCTCTGGAGCAGTAACCACACAGACAAAGTTGCCATGGAGTATTAAATGAGCTGTAAATCCACGCTCATTTACTAGGTGGCAACTTGTTCATGTAGCTGTCTCCTCCATCTGTAAAAAGGGACACGATGATTCATTTTTCCGTCTTGGATATTTGTACAGATAAGCATGATTTTTCTATGTATGCAGCATTTTGCGCAATAGCATCAACAATAACAACTTAAAAATAATATCAACAATGGAATTACTGGACATTAGTATGTTTTAGCCTTGTTTGAAAGTTTTTAACTGGAAGCTAATCTAGAAAATAGGTGAAAAAAGCTAGTGACAGTTGTCTAGGACAGATGGATTATGAAATATGTGTATTTGAAAGAGGAAGAAACAAGAAAGAATAATTTATTTAGGAATTTATACTACAGCAAGGTGTTAACCCTGAGGCTCACTAACACCTTTGAGAGATCAGTCTTTTGTTAGCCACTTCACAGCTTATTCTGATAGTAGACACTGATCTTTGTGCTTGTCTTCTGCATCTGCTGTGGTATATCTTGTATCTTTAGCCTTCTATTCACCTGTTGGCTTACAGAAGGCAGCAATTAGTTTCAAGACATAAAGAGTTATGGATGGAAACTCAGACATTTCTTCTAATGCCTCCATAAATTTCCCCAGCTTGTGGGACTTTGACAGATGATATCATTAAACTAAGAGTTGCACATTAAAGGTTAGTTTGTGCGAGTATGAAAGGTGTCAGCAAGGGAAGAAGATGAGGAAAGAGACTGCTACGGTACAGATTACATATACAGATGTATATAGATAGATCCCTCTCTCTAGGTATATATATATCTTATATTGATACATCATACTTGTATAAAAAGTAGTGGGACATAACTGATGATGTATAAGTAAATGCTGGACTAAAAGGTTATTTTTTGAAGCCAACCTGACACATCATTTATACTACTTGCAATGAAGGAGCAGCACCTCCATTTGGGCGGAAGAGCAGATTAAGGAGCTAAACTAGGAAGGTGGAATTGAGAACTAGTGAAACAGAAAAACAGAATATCCAGTTACATTCTATCAAACTGTGAAATGGGATGGGAAAGCAGAATTTATGTAGGGTGAAGGGAATTGCATTTTTTGTTACAAAAAGACATTTTTGAGGGTAAGGACTTTTCTTTTAAAATATGTTCTTTTCCCCTTTTGAATATCTTAATTTATAACTATTCTGCCCTCATTGTCTCTCATGTAAAAATGAAAAGCAGTGTAATGTAAAAAAAATCTGCTCTGAGTCAGTTACATGCATACATATATGATGGTTAACATGAAATATCTGCTCTTTATCTGTTCTTTGCACCTCACTGAACACACAGACCAGAGAGGTCTTGGTTTGCCTCCTACTTTTACTCCATATTGTCAACACTTGATGGTGTGAATACCCAGGGTATCAAGCTCCTACACTACTCATACTACTCTTTCTTCTCATGGTTTGAGCAATAGGAATATGGATGCAAAAACATGGGAGCTGGAAGGAAAACAGAAACTAAATCCTCAAACAGCAGGCTTAGGTTTTGCATGAGGCTTTTCATTACTTTGCATCTTCAGAAAAAACAGAGATAAAATCATCTCATGAAATATTGAAACCACTTCTACCCATACGAACAGCTGAATGTGAAACATCTCGGTCTACTGTCTGAAACAGAAAATAAACCTTCTAATGAATGTTATGAGTTATTGAATAATAATATGGCAGTATTCTAATGCTGCTATTGTTGAACCTAAATGAAAAACCTTATTAATCATGGATTTGACAGCTCATTCAGTTATAATAATGTTTCCTGTCAATCCAAGCTCTCATTATAATTGGATCTTACTTAGAAAGGAAGATGCTTCATTGACTGCTCAGAGGGAGAAAAATACAGGTTTGAAAATGAAAATATCAGTCTGAATTCTGTTTCCAGGGAGCCTGCTTATGCATTTACAAGTTGGATAACACTTTAATCCTTGCTGTGTGTCACATTTGGATATTACTATAATAAGATTCTCTCACTGACTAGACACCAGCTCTACAGTCATGACAGTGAAAGTGAAAGCAGGAAGAGCAAATGAAACTTCTTGGGGATGCTGGTGTATCATCACCACGACCTAGTTGCAAAGAATGAACTAAAATAGATGGCTTTTCTACAGAAAGTAGTGTGTTCAGTTGTGAATTTACACCTAATTTGGTTTTTCTGCATGCCATCTTTTGTGGTTACTCAGTTTGCAGAAAGTATTAAATATTTCACGTGGCATTGAGAGAAGATTAAGTTGCTTGAAACCAAAGCAATTTAGTGTGCTGTAGGGATATTTACAGAGAGTTAGTGGCAAGGATCTGTAAATTCTTTCCCTAATTTACTGCACAATATCTTTATAAACAAGGCCGGAGACAGAACAAGCAAAAGCAGCTGAGATAGTTATCAAAGCAGATGAATGTTCAGGCTGAGACTGAAAGCACTTGGAAAAGCATTTCAGATAAATGTCATTTAGAAGACACTCTGTGGGCAAAAGCTGTAAATTGCATATTAGAGGCCCCAATTTTGTGGATGTAACAGAGGAAGGTGGTGCATTCTGTGCAGGTCACAACTCATTGAGGACAAAGAAGCCACAGGGTAAATAAAACTTAGACTCAAATTTTAAAAAGAAAGGTTTTATAGAAATCCCTTTCCTAGGGTAGCTGAAACAGTAATTCCCAAAAGATGTTCTTGTTCACTGGTAAACTGGTGTGGTTACACAAAAATGTGAACTTAGAGTTGTTTTCTAATAAGTAGTGTAATGCTAACCAGCATAGAGACACCAGACTGTTTTCATTGCCTTGCAGGACAAGGAGTAAAAAATCCGGTAATATTGGGAATTCTTTGCATGAGTGTAAGGGCTTGCTGATTGTGTGCTTGATCCTACAGCAGACATGCTCACTGAAAAGCGATTAAGTAATCTTTTCTCCCTCAATGGCTCAACCAGATGAGGCACAGATGGGAAAATAGGCTGTAATCCACACCAGAAGTTAGTGGCGGTGTTGGGACAATATGCTTCTTCTATTATTTGTCTTCAATCATTGCAGCTTAGTGCTATCTTTTATTTTGCTCTGTCCCAAGTGAAGACAACTCAGGTCTTCACAGAGATTGCAGTGCCTGAGAGAAATAAGGGCAAAGCTAAGAATGAAAGTGTTACAAATGCGAACAGGAATAAAAATCCAAGGGAAAGTGGAAACTGCTTGTTTTGGTTTTGTTGTTGTGCATTCCTTTTTTATTCACAATAGCTGACTGATTTCTCTTCTCTGAATGAATAAATAGAAGTTAAGATTTGTTTCAGGTGAAGAGTTGATGTCAGAGGGTATTTCTTGTATTGTTATAGTGCAAAGATCACCCAGTTACAGACAATCATATGCCTCTACAACCACTCATGCAGTGTGAGTTCGTGGGGGTTATGGCAATGGTTTGTAAAGTATAAAATGCCCATAAAATTTATCATGGAACTATGTAATTTGAATGGTGGAACAATAATTCAAAGAATACTTTTCAAAATATATAACTTGATCAGCAGCTGTTGAATCCATAAAATAAATATTTATATTTATGGGGTAGCTCTCAAAAGGTCAAGTAGGAGACATTTCAATTTGTGTTTTCAATTTGTCGCTATATGTTTAGAGTAATAAATCATAGCAGCTTTCAAAAATAACAAAGGCAGCAGTACATACAGCTCTCAAATTCCTGTGGACTGTAGATTAAACTAATTTGTTTTTCCTGAGTACCTAAACACCATTTCTTTATTTGTTGATTGTGATCTCTTCTGTAATTACAAAAAGAGATTTGATACCTAATGGCATAAACTATTATGCTAACAACTTCAAATTAATGGGAACTTCCAGCTTATTTCAAAAGACACATTGCCAAGTGCTGCCATCATATTTTTCTTAACTTTATGAAATGTAAATACATTTTCAGATGTACAAATATAATTTGTATTTGCAATTTTCAAATGTAAGTGTGACTTCTCACCCTGTTTGCAGGTATAGCACAACTGTAATAACATGACCGTCTGAGACACTAATTTGTTGATTTAGAAAATGCCTTGCAAATGTTTTATGTGCTTATATATTGTATGCACCCCTGACCAAAATGTCATGCTTGGGTTTCTCTCTTCCAACATTCCCAAGGAACATCTAACAAGAGAACTGTCTTGATGCACACCAGCAGGTAAAAATACCAATACCTAATGTCTCCTGAGTAGAGAAAGAAAAGAAAAAAACCCCAAACCTACAAAACATTACTGTATCACCTTTCAAGCACCATCAATATACCACAGAAAGATGAATAGCCCAGTTGTAGCCCCTCTGTTTGAAGGGATCATAGCCAGTTGCAATAAAGTACAAATGCTTTGGCTCCAAGACAGTGCTGAATGCAGCCATGTGATGAGTCCAGTGCTCTTGATGTGTAGTGTCTTGGTTTTCTACTCTGAGTGTTCAAAGGCACAATTCCTTCTACCTGCAACTTGCACCGTTTTAATTTTTTTTTGACAAGAATTTAAGTAATATTATTTAAAAAGCTGTATTTTTACTACTGTTTTGTGACTGATGTGCATTCAGGCAGCGGATTACATCCCATATGTGGATACTAACGACACATACCAGTAGTGTGAGGAACATGTTCCACTGCTTGTCACTTCTCTTTAGAAATGTTTAAGTTCTCCACCAAGGGAACTGAAAGTTCAGAGAATACACTGGCTATGACAATAATTAATAGTAAAGGATTTTTTTTTCTCT
>VYZT01045098.1:21780-36794 GCA_013400735.1 Pomatostomus ruficeps
TAAAGGATTTTTTTTTTCTCTAAATGTGAGCATATCTATTTTTTATGACCCTTTTCCCTGTTGGCAATTGTGGCCTTTAAAGCCAAAATTGCATGCGTTTTACATAAGCAGCCTAGAAACCTTGGTTATAGAATTCCTTTGTCCTACATGGTTCAGCCCTGTGCTTCATCTTTTTGAGAGCTAAAAGGCTTGTCCTATCAATTCATGAATCTACATATGCATTCTTCAGATCTACAAATGTTGTAAAATCTATTCACTGGAGATGCCCAGAGGATTAATAATTTAAATAAAAACAATCAGGACTGAGCTAGTGTTTTATAGTCAAAAAATGTCTTTTCCCTATACTATTTCCCCTTCTGGTGCATAAATAATTCCTCTAGCATTAGTGGAGCTATGCTAATTTATACCCCCAGAGGACTTGGTCTCAAAAGTCTAATTTAGGTGACAACACTGAAGTGCAAGGACTTGCCGTTTTTATTTGTATGTAAAGTACCAGCACTCAAGTAGTTGTGTGTCATTAAATTATTTCTAGAAAATAAATTGCCATTTGGAAGGTTTGCTCTTGGGTGAAATTATATCTTTTTGTGTGACTTTAGATAGATGCAATGAGTTAATTTGAACAGCTGCTCTACAGTTCCCTAATTTTATTCTCTCTTCGATCTCCCACCTCTACTCTACTAAGCATGCCTTCTTCACTACATCTGACTGAAATAAATACATCCTTGGACAGTAGCTCCTGTACTTCAATGCAATGTTCCCTCAGTTCTGAAGGACCTTGGTAAAAAATGAGGTGGTAGGGCATAAAACAGGTCAGTGCCAGCTATAGATCCTGGGACAGCTAAAAGTTGGATGATAAGAAGGCTGTTTTAAGCCATCAAAACTCCCTCTTCCTCAGCTGAAATCTTTTTGTTGCACAGTGCAAAATTTCACCCTGGAGTATTTGACTGAATAGTGATGGATTTGGTAACAGTCTCACCTGCACACTGGACATGTAACCATTAATGGGACACTTAATTTCAGAAGAACCATGCGATTAAGACAGCTCATGTGCTTCTACTTTTCAGGCCTCCTGTTAGCACTTTCATGAAGGCTGTGTTTTGTATTCAGCAGTCAGTTTTCTCTGCATTAACTGCTGGAGTATTTGCCTTAGTGGCACGTGAGTCATGCTTCCATGCAGTTCTCCTCCAGCTCTTATTTCACACATTAGCTTTTCCTTGTGACAAAATTAATTTGAAGTCATCAGGACAGCCATGAACATACAGAAATGTTGCCAAACATGAGAGGGCTGCCTTGCTTGCAAACAGTGAAGAAGAGATGAACCCTGCTGAAAGAGCTTGCCATCTGGGAAGGAAAAATAAACCTCCAAAAATAGGCTGTATCAAGGTTAAGGCTGGAGTTATAGCTGATGTAACTGAAACAGAAAGCTTATGTGGCCTGAAAAGACATTATGGGCAGCAAGGCAAGCTATGAAATGATCCTATGGCTTACTAGCAGTTGTTTCTGTGCCTGTCATTTAATCTCAATATTTATCGATGCCTACCTGCCTTATGGCCCTGTGGAATACACTGTACTGCATTCTGCTTCCTATTTTGTGTAAGTCAGGTCCCCTTGGTGCCTCAGATAACAACACTGAGAGCGGGTTGGTAATCATTGTTGTGGTGACCAGAATATGGGGTGAACTTCCACAAAAGGCAACTCTGTTTTGAAGAATCAGGTTTACATTTTTTCTGTTGGTTTAAGATATTGGGGTTCTGATGAGCACATTTATGTAAGGATACTATTTTTTATGATAAGCAAGCTGGTTGCTGGAGACAATTTTCTTTATTGGACAACTATATGCAAATCAACTCAACCTCGCACCTTTAATCATAACTTAAGGGAATTTTTCTGACCTCAGACATCTGCTTCATTTAGGTTTTCGTCACTCTATGTTCAAAATATATATATTATTAATATATCAATATTTGTGATGTGTGCATGTGCCTGTTTTGTCAAGACTAAGGCAAGCTTGATTTTTTTTCCACATTTTTCATGTGGCTATCAGCTGCACAAGAGAACTATATAAGTGTAATATGGAAAGAGACGGGAACAAAAGACTACTGCCAGGTATAAGGATCCTGGGGAGGTCTTTAACACTATTGCAGCCCTCCGTAGCTTCAGTTTCTAGGCAGCTGGAGGGCTTCTCACACCTGGGGACTTGCCTTGGCTGATTTCTGGAAAATAAGAGTAGGATATTTGGATGGATAAAATTCCACTAGGAAATGGTGTGATGGCAAAAATCCATTGCACGGATATTAATATTCATCGTATCACCTACAGGGCCACGTGGAATGAGGGTCTTGAGGTCTCTGAGCCCTGCAGAAACGTGCAGTGAGTGACAATCCCAGGAGATAGCCTTATGTTCTAAATAGATGGAGAATGCATGTCAGAGAGAACAGACAGCAGACAACTTGCCTGCAGTCATTCAGCAGGTTAGTGGTGAGGTTTCTTGGCTAGCAGACCTGTTTTGTCCTGAACTAAATCTCTGGGCAGAACTTTTTCTCTGTAGTTTTTGATGAAAGAAATAGACTGAGATCCCAGATATAAAGTTTGTCAAACAGTCAGCCTACAAAATGAATTCACAGCATCTACAGTATTCTTTAAGGATGCAGTTGTCATGAGTTTGTAATATGTCCCTGTGCATCTCCACCAAGGCTTAGGAAGAAGTTCTGTGTTAGAATAGCCTTGTGAAATAATATTAGGTATGAGTTTTGCAAAAGAATTCTGAAGTAGTTGGAGGTCATGATCAGGCAGCTCTTTCTTGAATGACATTCACTTTTGTACTGACGACCAGAATAAATTTGCAACCTTACTCCCCTGGAAGTTCCTCCTCTTCTTCCCTTTATAGTGGAAAATTGAAATTTATGCAGGTAAGAAGAAATGATATGGCAGTTGACTATTGTACTTAGCTCTTCTCTGGAGCAAAATCCTTGACACTCTTTTGTGCCAGTATGTGTTACTGTGTTCCTGGCATCCCAAAACATTGAATTCAACCATGGCCATGAGAGAAGTGAAGTCAGAGGACTGCCTGAAGCGTAGAATTTTGGTCAGGTATGAAATAAATGCTTTAAAGGGGTAATTTTGAAAGGAAAAAATTGAGATGGGCAAAAGAAACTATTTTAACAGAGTAAAGCCTACTCTTGTGTACTACTGCTTTGAACCTTTAAACTACTTTGCAGCCATTGATAAATTGATTTCCATTGATAAAGCCATTTCCACAGCAGTGAAAAAGTGTGTGGTTCCATTCCTGCCTCTATACATTCATTAACTGTTAAAATTCAGTCAATGATTAAGGCTGGGATTTCACTGACTTCTTGATTTTATGTCTCTGTAGAGCTACCGGGTTTGGTAAAGGAACACCTGCCTGCATTGGAAATCTGCTATGGACCTTTGGTTTAGCTTTGTCTTCCACTTAGGGCTGTGACCTAATAATTACCAAACAAAAGAAAGATACATCTTGATTTTATTTATTAAATGTCTTGTGATACATTTCCATCAAGTAATAAATAACTAAATAAGCCTTTTGGTCCATAAGAGGAAAAGCAACATTCACCCTGATGTATTTACTTGAACCTGGGCTGACTTCCCTACTTTTATCACAAGCAAGACAAAAGTAGCCATTGGGAGTAAGAGACATGCAAGACTGTAAAAAAACAGAGTATATTAATGAAAAGTACTCAGCAGAGAGCCTATTACAGTATCTGTCCTCTCTCCTGTTCCTCTACAGAGCTAAAAGTGATTGATAATAACCTTGTAGTTACTGTACAATTTTCCTACAATTTTATCGTTGCAGTCATGGCATTGATCTACAGTTAAATGAGATAATTCCTGTGTGCTACCTTGCCAGTCTGCCAGGAGCAATGTACCAATTGTACCTGCAAAGTCACAAAAAAATTAATACCTGCTTGAATCCAGGGCTTAATATAGAAGTTTTGGATAGCTACATTATGAAATTGCTGTAAAGAATATTCTTAAGTTTGTAAGAGAAATGTGATGAGGACTATTTAAACCTAGAAATTTCTATCAGTAATACTGCCTTTATCAGAAGAATATTTAACGGCCTCTACTTTTCTCCTTTCACTAAATGAATGTTGCAAAGCTTTTTTTTTTTTGCCGGGAGGGGAAATAAGAAACTTTGTAACTGCAGTCTTACTTATGTTCTAAGACATCAGAAAACATTAATTTAACAAACGTTAATCTGCAAAAGTTAGACTACCAAAAATAATGAAATAAGGTGGTTCACAAAACAAGATCTTTTATTTCTGCTTTATTTCTGGTGGATCAAAATTCAAGCTCTTAGAAATTTTACTGGAAAATTCCAATGAAAACCTACTTTGGACTAGAAACCACGCAGTTCAGTGAAAACTTTATGAAGCTTTCAAAGATACGTGTAGATCTTTCACCCAGTTTCTTCTCAAATGCCTTCTTTCACCCAACCCCCTAAACTTAAAATGAAACTTTTGGGTCACAAAACCACACAGACCACCTCCTGCAACAGTTTGCTAAAACCAGAACACAGTAAAACTCACTGACTTCAAAAAGCTCTGCACTGTAAGTGTGGCTTCCTACTCCTCCCTGGGTCTAGCTCTCGCTTGCATTAATGCTTTTTTCAGTTTGCCAGTGCAAAATGGGGCCTCAAAAGGGAGCCAGTTACTGTCACACGAGATGTGTTTCCCTGTTGCTAACATGCCAGCTATAGGGGTGGCCACATGGGCTAGGAGGAGTCACAAGTTGCTGACCCAATAAATTCCACCTTGAAAGGAGGCATCAGGGGTGCCCTCAGGTTGCCTATGACACAACTTTTTAATTCACAGTCAAGATTGAATAATTTGGGAGTTTATGTCTTAGGAAATGAGTAGTGCTGAAAGGAAGGCTTCTGCTGGCAAGCAGGGTTGTGCCATCCACAAACTGTTGCTACCTCACAGATGCTCTTTGATGATTCCTGTGAAATTAATGAGAGATTTCAGTCCAGCTCCAGGAAGATTTGAGCATTTTCTCCCTAGAGCCATTCTCACATGCAGTGTCACCTGCTGTTGATCTTATTAGTTATCTAAAAAGCTGAAGAAAGTGTTGGAGGGTGAGACTAACCTGAGATCTGCATTACTTTTATAAGCTTTCAAATGTCACCAGGCACCCAGAAAACATAGACGGATTGGTTAGTTTTGAAGTTTTCTACACGTAAGTAAATAAAAGACTATTAAACCAGAGAATTAATGACAACAAACTGGACATTCTTTTATTCTTGTCGGTCTTCTTATGTATTCACAAAGAAGCAAATAAATAAATGATGTCATGTTATTTTCTCTGGTTTTTTTATTTGAATTTTGGTAGCATCCACAGATGTTGTTAAACACAGTCCTCATCTGTGGAAACATAGTTTCTTCCCCGAATACCTTTTGGTTTAAGATGTACAAGATTTACTGAGAGATTGTTCAGCTTCCTTAGTGCCAGAAAACACGCACTGGTGTAGAAAATGTTGTTTCCAAGGTCCTGACTTTGCCAGGTGTTAGGGTTGTACAAGACCACGGTGAGATTTTTCACTTGCCAAAGGAGGTTGCGCTTCTGTCACGTGCCTCTTTGCTTTCGTGTTCTATAGCAGTCCTGATATGCTCGTGGCGGCTGGCTGAAGGCACAGCTGGGAGGCAGCCTTGTTTTCCCAGAGCTGGGAGATTTTGCATCTGCCCAATGCTATGCCCCTATAAAGCACTGTACTTCCACAAGCTGTGGTTTTGGTAAAATCACAGAAAAGAACAACTCTGAGAAATGTCCTCTCACATCTGGCTTGGTGAGGCTTTCTTCCCCAAGCTCTTTGTTTGTGGTTGGCAGTGCCAGGCAGTTTCCTGAGGCAAGCACAACCAACTCCTGCCCAGCCTCTTCCTCTCCTACCTGCCCTCATTTTGCAAACCATATGAAGGAAATGATAGGAGGTTGGAGGTCAGCAATCATTTTATCTGAGCTAAAAGTCCTGCTGTTGCCAATGCTACCAGTTTGATTGGACATGTTTGCCTTTTTGCTCCTGGAGCCAAAGCGCCAGAGCCAAGGTGGTAGATCTGGGAGACCAGCCTACAACATTACTTGCAAACTCTTCTGCAATGCGGAGCATAATTATCTATTGATAATCTGACATATAACACATGTCATTGAGGGGAGGCCTAGCCTGCATGTTTGGACTATTTACTGTTAGCAGGAGTGAGAAAATTGTCTTGTGCAATTAATAGAACTGCAAATATTACCTCTCAAGACTGGCATAAGATTAATCTCTTTTAAAACCATCTGTAAACTCATTAAGAATCATCTCAATTTCCACCTCCTGAGAAGAAAATAGTCACATCAGAAAAAAACACCCAGCTGACCATCTGAATGTTGAGCACAAAACCTCAGGAGAAGACAGCATTATATTTTTAAAGGCTGGCTGCTGAACTGAAAAGCAAATGAACAGTTAAGCTTGGCTCAAAGACTGACTGAGATGAAATTTTAGGCTGCAGAAATGAAATCTTTTCTAAATCTCCAAGGTAATTCAGTGGACTGAGGAAACCGAAGCAGCCTTATTGATGAAACTCATGAGAGTTGCACAACTCTTTGCCCTGTGTCAATAGTTTGAAGAATTGTCCACCAAGCAAGTATTTATTCGCTCAGAGAATCCTCTGTCTGGTGTATATATGTGGTCATTGTGGAAAAGCCCTCTGAAAATATTTGTGGATGCCCTGACAGATCAGAATTTAACAGCTGTGTCTGTGCCTAGACACAGGATACAGCAGAGCTATCCATGTCAACAGCTGTTTAACTCTTTTATCAGCTGCAACATTGCTTAAAACCCCACCAACCTGGATGACTTCTTGGGTTCTGTAAGTGTGTAAATGTAGTATGGAAATTATTTACTTCATTATTGTGGTTAGGAAATGCAGATACTTACCATTTAGAATATCTTCAGCACATAGAGTCTTTCAGAAAAGCTGGTTTAAAAGGAGTGGTTCAGTACATTAAACTACCTACCAAGTTCTGACACTATTTCATGAAGCTGGACTTATGCTGAACATGAATGAACATGAACTGGGGATGAGCAACCTCCTCTTTCAAGGTTGTGCAATCCTTAGTGTCATCTACAGAATGGTGGCACTAACAACCAAAGTTTTATCAGGGTATCTTTGGTATGAAGTAAAATTACTGAATATGAACCTTTTTCTGCTATTTGACATTTCTTAGCATATAAGCAAAGTACCACCATCAGTGTTTTCCATGCTGTTTAGTAGGATGACTTTTCGGTTGGTTTTGTTGGTTGTTTTGTAAGCTAGGAAATAATGGGTTGAGATTTGTACATATCCTCTCTTCTCAGCTGTCTCTTTTTGAATGGGCTTTAAAGGCCTTAGAAATGCCACTGAGGCATAGCTCTGAACCCCGTTGGAGTGTCAGGCCTGTCCTGCAAACCCAGATCTCTGGAGACAACCCAGAAAGGGAGTAGATGTAACAAAAGCAATAGAAAACACTTATGAACAGAGACGGATATTTAATTCTCATTCTCACAGCTTGGTATTGGGACAGATCAGGCTACAGCCTCTCTCTAGGAGAGAACTCTGACCTCCAGTAGAGTCAGTGCCTAGGACAGAGGGTGGTTCAGGGCAGGGTGGAGGCAGGAGGCAGAAGGAGGCACATGGTATCACAGTTTCATTTTGATATCCAGGAGTAAATGGTCTTGAAAGCCTTTCCTTCCCTTAATTTTTGCTCCCTGTAATGAGCTGAGGAAATTCAAAATCTAAAATGCCAACAGCCAGAAACAGACCAAAAAGTCTTCTTTTAATAGTTTTGGTAAGTATTTGTAATCAGAAGTGAAATTTTTTTTCTGATGGGTGGGCACTTACTTCCCAATTTGCCAAAATTATCAGGATGTGAACATCCTTTGTGACGAGGAAAAATCTGGGTCCTTTACAGGACACAGTTCAATGCTGCCAACAAACCAAAGGCCCCTGTGACTTGGCTGGGTTTGCTAACCACTGGTGTCCAGTTCAGCACAGCTGCAAGGGAATTAATTGTCACAACTTTGAAATTATGTCAGAGAATAAAGAATAGAAAGGGAAGTGAAAAATGGGGCAGAATAGTTTCTTTCTGACAAAACAGACTTGCTTTTAGTCGGCAAGCTGAAATATTTATATACTCATATATCTGTGTACATTTATATGTGTGTATGTGCGTGAGAAGGCAAAATACTTGAAGGAATTGAAAGGTTGCAGAAATACCTGTTGGAATAGGAATGTATTTTGCTAATAAAATGACCCATTTTCCCTTCACTCCTGCTGTTACATTCCCTGCTGTGGCCTGAAAACCAGATGATTTTGAAAAACAAGAAGCCTGATGCGGAATTCAGCCATGACTGAGTAAATCCAGAATAATGCTTTCGAATTACAGGGAGTGACTACAGATTTACACTCAGTGTCTGAGTACCAAATCCAGTCTGAAGTATTTAATTCCTACCGAGTCAGTGTCCTGCTGCTTTCCCGAGGCTGATGTCTACTCCACATAGCGTTTTCTGTCATGCAGTAAGGGGAAGTAGAGGGTGAGCTCTGCAGCTGGACTTGCAGACTCATGGTAGAAAGGCCAGCACAGCAGTAAGAACTTGAAAACAATTTATTTTTAAAATCCCCCTCCCCCCTCTCCCTGCAGAACCATAATTAGAGGAAATGGGGCAGGATGCATTCAGACTAAGGGGAGTCAGAACAAGGCTGGAAGTGGATCAGGAGTTCAAGGGGAGACTGGACAAATACTTTGAAGAGAGACTCTCTGAGGGTTACTAATAGACAAACCATGTCAAACTCAGGAAAGTCCCTGAGCTGAAAACAGTAAGAGGCTGAGAGTGTATTTGGATGTAACAGATCCAGACTTGCCCTGTTCTTACTCTTCCTTGGTGTCTGCATAAGGCAACAGTGAAGAAAAAATACTCTGTGAGATGCATTTTGACCTGAACCAGTGTGGATGTTATTTAATTTTTCAGGGACAGAGAAGATCTGAGGACTGAGGGAGAGACAGATGGGACAACAGTGCAGTGAGGGCTGCCTCCTTTGGAGTCCTGTGTCAGGAGTTACAGAAAATTTCATTCTTCTTTTCATTTAGTTTCAATTCAAATTTTCCGCACACTAAACTGCACTTACATTCACATCAGTTTCAGCATTCAGACTTCAGTCTGTTGAGTAGATTCCATCTGCAGTTGGCAAACCTGCAGGTAATTAGCTCTCCCTTATATGTAATTATATTTCCAGTTAATTTTCCATTAAAGATAAATGAAAAGAATTCGCATCTTCTGCTTAAGTGGTGATAGCACAAAATACAACATTTCATATTCTTTGGACAAACAAGCAGTTCCATTTGCCAAGGTGAGGTGCATTTGTAATACAGAAGTAGATCTCAGTAATTTAGGTCTTCGGGTGTATACTTCCTTCTTCACAAGATCTTCAGTGCTTAGTGGGTGGATAGCCCAGAAGAGCAAAGCCAGCCTTGGGGTTAAAGCATCAGACTCACTATGAAACTATTGGGTCCTCTTCTTGCTTCCTTTCATGGCTGTTGTGAATGCCATGGAAACCAGGGTTTCCACAGGCTGATACTGAGTTTTATTGCCCAATCTGAAACAGCCCAGGCCTAATTTATTTAGGTGAGAGCTCACAAGAGTGGCTGCAATTGCTGTGCCTGCTGGCAGGGAAGGCTGGCTGGGGAAGAGTCAGGGTGTGTAGAAAGGTGACAGCTGGTGACACCTCACTGGTTCCTACCCACTTTTTGAAGCAACGTGGAAAGACCACTTTTCAATTTACCAGCATGTAAAATGCAGAAAACAATAGTTTTCTTTCACTGTGTGTTGTGTTGAAGGGAGAAAGTGCTTAAACTTAGTGCTTAAGACTAAGTATTCAGAAGAAAAGCCAAGCCTTAACAAAAAGACATCAATGCAAACATAAATGAAATATTATCATTAACACTACAGTAAAGATAAAAGAACTGTTCTCTGCTTTGAGGCACTGGGGATCAAGCACTCCCCCCTTTATGTATTTAGCGGGGAGAGAAGAAGGAAGGATGGAGCTGGGAGGGCATTATGCAGCTCTGTATTTTACATTTGAGCTACTGCTCAAAGATTTTTGAATACCCTTTTTGATTTGTAACACTAAGCTGAGGGTGTAAGCCTGGTGATTTTGTGCTGGCTAATACAGCATTGTTTCATCCCAGGCTACTCAAGAGTGCCCAACATCACTTTCTGTTCTCTTTTGCTTATACACACACAGAGCAGGGGGAAAAATATCTGGGAAAAGAGTCTGATGGCTTCAGTTACCCAGAGACATAAAAGATCATCCGGTAGCAAAACTTCACTCTGAAGTCTCTTGAGACATAATCAGTACTGTTCTGGGAACAATTTAGGGGTAGAAAAAGATCTCATTCAACAAATGATTAAATAAATACTGTGAACAGTGAATGAGTACATAAAAGTTATTGGATTAAGAACTAAAAGCTTGGGACTTTGAATTTCTGGAGCAAGCAAAGAATTTCAGTAGAACGCAATAGCAGTGCACTCTTTTGGATTTTTTTATTGATGACATAATACAACTTATTTTGTTTCCATCAGCTGCAGAAAATTTACCTGAACTGTGGGAACTGTCAGTAAAGAGTGGCAATATTTCATTACCTCCTTAAAGCCCTTGCAAAATTTCCTAAGAAAGCACGCACTGTTCATGTACAACATCCCTTTTTAAAGGTCATCCTATCAGCTGGATCCCTTTTTTCCCTCTGTTTGCCATTCCCCCCTCCCCCCCCCGCAATAATTAAACCTCAGCCTGTTAAATCACAAGATCTTAACTTTTCACCACATTTCATCCCAGAAAATCATCAAATCTGATCAAGCGTTATTTTCTTTCTCCTTAGTCCCAGGCATAACCACAAAATTTGTTGGGCGTCGTTTCAAACGAGGGGAGAGGGGTGGAGGAG
The DNA here is from genome assembly GCA_013400735.1 of Pomatostomus ruficeps. Taxonomy (NCBI): domain Eukaryota; kingdom Metazoa; phylum Chordata; class Aves; order Passeriformes; family Timaliidae; genus Pomatostomus; species Pomatostomus ruficeps. The sequence continues at coordinate 32,773 of VYZT01045098.1, forward strand.
AAGGAGAAGTCTTTGTCGGAGGAGTGTTGGGATGCCAGGTTTTCCCGTGGTCCCGGCAGCCCGTTCCGAAGGGAGCGCTAGGAGGATCCGCGGGATGCGGCGGGATGCGGAGCCCCCTAGCGGTTCCCGCCTCCCGCTTCCAGGTTTATTCCTTTTTGTCAGGATGTCATTGGTTGTCCCAGCTCACAAACTGCGCGTCGGGCAGGGCGCGGTGCCGCTGGTTTCTCCAAGACCGTTCGGCTTGGCACATTATTTTCTTTTATTTTTGTCTAAGTGGATCTGGCTGGAACGTGGCTTTCTGGTCAGGTTTTTTTGGTTTTAAATCCAAATATTCTTATTCAAACTCAGAATAGGGATCAACTAATTCTGACCCTACTATTAGGAAAACATAACAGTTTAAATACGGTGTTCGAACCCTTAGAATGCGCCTACAGTAGCCTACAATCAAGCATGATTTTATTTATTGTTTCCCCCTTTTTAACCTTTGGGAAAAGAACCAGGAGCAACCTGGGGTAGTGGAAGGTGTCTCTGCCCATGGCAGTGGGGGTGGAACTTGATGATCTTTAAGGTCCTTTCCAGCTCAAACCATTCTATGATTCTGTAATAAAACACAGGCTACTGACAATGAAAGTAAAATAAATTGTGATATTGTTGGTATGTACAGAAAGTACCTTGTGAGGAAGAAATTTATTAAACACTTGAATCTGGATCACAAAACTTAATTTGATCATGTGTTTTTTGTCTCTTTTAGGCAGAGAATAACTCACAAATTAATACAATTTTGGTTCTGTCTTTGAAACGATATAACCTTGACCCCTTCTTTGTCAAAATAGTTAATCTGCAGTTTATAGTACCTTATGAGTCCTGCAGGAAAATAATAATTCTCCAAAGTGCTCTTGTCCTGTATATTAATAAGGCTAAATGAGGATCCTCCTTATTGCCCATGGCCTTTCTGAAGTATCTTCTAACTAGCTCTTCTCCTTTTCCACACTCCAGTGGACTGTGGAAAATGAAGACTTGATATCATGTACTGGAATCAGTGCAATGGGGAAGACTGTTAAAATTCTTTGCTACAAAATCATAGACCCTTGTCAGTGCCCTTTGCTATGGGTACACTGTGCCCTTGCAAAAATTACCTTGCTGTGCAAGGTAAGTTGTCTTGTCAATAGATCATGCAAGAAGACCACCTTGGGATACAAGTGAATAATAATCCAAAGGTAATTGTTGCTTTTCAAGTGGAATAAATCAATCTTAATTGTCTGCCATAATAATACAGATTTTGAGACATGTCAGCAGTTCCCATGTCTGTGTTCCTATTATTCAAATTTGTGATTCTCACCTGTTAGGTAAGAGCACCCATTCAGACTTCTAGTCATACAGTAGGCGAAATATATTTTCATAGAATCATAGAATGGTTTGGATTGGAAGGGGCCTTAAAGATCATCTAGTTCCAACCCCCGTCATGGGCAGGGACATCTTCCCTTGGACCAGGTCACTCAAAGCCCCATTCCAACCTGGCCTTGAACATATCCAGGGATGGGGCACCCACAGCTTTCCTGGGCAACCTGTGCCAGTGCCTCACCACCCTCACAGAAAATAATTTCTTCCTAATATCTAATCTAAACCTACTCACTTTCAGTTTAAAACCTTTCTCCTTGTCCTATCACTACATTACCTGATAAGGAGCCCCTCCTCATCTTTACTCCTCCCTTTAGGCACTGGAAAGCTGCCAGAAGGTCTCCCCAGAGCCTTCTCTTTTCCAGGCTGAACAACCCCAGTTCTCTCAGCCTGTTTTCATAGGAAAGGTACTCTAGATCATGTGTATGGCCCTCCTCTGGACCCGTTGCAGCAGATCCATGTTCTTCTTATGCTGGGGGCCCCAGAGGTAGATGCAGTACTCTGGGTGGGGTTCCACCAGAGTGGAATAGAGGGGGGATCACCTGTTGATGAACATTGGTGTAAATCTGACCGATGGAGTTACGCCAGAATGTACTCCAGCGTATGCTCTTGCAAACCGGAAAGTTATTCTGCTCTGTGTTTCAGGATGGTCTAAGGCTCTGAATGTGATAGCATATACTCTGGCTGGTACTACACAGGAAACAAAACCTGTGATTATTTTCTGATCCACTGTAGTTCCAAACTGTCCCTGCAGAAAATCATGCAGGTATAATGAATGTGGGAGCAAAATGATCTAGGTAGGTTGTAATTCTGTAGGTTCTGAAGTTCCTGAAGTCTTCTCTATAAATCAGCAACTATGAATACTGATATGTCTCTCTCTACCACCCTCTTTCACAATTTCCTTAAAATATTCTGCAAAATATTTAAAACTTTGTCCACCCTGGTTTGGGCTTTCCAGTGAATACAGTGTTGTGTGACTCTCTTGCAGAACTCTCATATGCAGCCTGTGAGGATAAATTGTCTTTTTTGTCTTTGTTTGGACAGTGAAATCATTTATCACGCTTTCATTCCATGTATACACCTTTCTCTTCTGGTGAAAAGGTGCATGAAGCAATTAAACATTTTAGAGATAAATATACCCATGCAGTATATGCCAAAGCAAAAAATGTGTATCTGGAGTTTTGGCTTGGTTTTCTGATGGCTGTAGAGACTGCCACTCCAAGCTGTCTTTAAAGGTTGCAGTAAAAGGTTTATGATCTGTATCTGCTAGCATGGGTGACTTGTAATAATGTACTCCAAAGGTGTAGTGCCATGTCCAGCACTGATTACTCCAGCAAATGAGTACTCCTCTTCACTAGAGTGATTTGTGATCACATAACAGCTTGACGTTCAGTCTGGAAAAGCATGGTTTTGTCACATTGGTTTATGCCACTACATCTCTCATCGCTTTTTCAGAGACTATGACAGCTGTTGGTTTCATATTTACTCCCACATTTTTCTGTACTTTAAACAAATGTTGTTTCCTTCTTTACTCTGAATGTTCTAGATCCTGTTGAGACATTCTTTACTTAAAAAAAAGAACAAAACAATAATGTGTATTACGAACACATGTTATTTTCTTTTTTTGTAACCAGATTTAAAAGCCTTTTTTCTTACTTGCTCTAAGAGCTTCTCTTTTTTCTTTTCTGTCTCAGTGGTTACAATAATTTTGCTGGGCACCTCCAGAGTTGGTGGGGGGGTTTTGTTGTTTGTTTGTTTGTGGTGTTGTTGTTGTGGGGTTTTGTGGGGGTTTTTTGTGTATGTTTTTTTGTAAGAACCTCCATGCTATTTTATAGGCTTATTGAGGAGTTGTGACCAAATACTGCTGTCTGAAACTTGTGTGGGATAGAGATTGCCTTCAGGTTTTTTGGGGTTGTATCTTGCAAAGGAGCAGGAATTTCCAGAGTCAGTGCATCATGAGTTATAATTTAACTCATGCAAGGGGAAAGAGACCAGAAACTCTTCTACTTAAAAAAGAGGTGACTCAAGTAAAACAGTAAAAATCTGAATAATGGGAGAAAAATAATGGAGAGGGATTACAGCAGCAGCATGAAATTATGAGTTAGGGCAGTAAAATGAAACCTCACAACCCAAAGTAAATTTCAGTGCGAACAAAAAACTCTTGAACTCATTGCCTCATGATACCAATAACAGAAATGTAAATGAGTTTAAAAAACAATTAGACACAGTAATGAAAAAAATACTCACATGGATACAATTGTTGATAGCCCAATTTTTTAAGTCAGAGGAGAGCACAGCTTGGAGTTGTGAGAAGAGGAGGAGAGCAGACACTTATATTGCAAGGGAAATCAGCATTTTGGGAACAGGTTTTGTGCAACTGTGAGTGTAGATAGGGAAAGTATTGCTTTTTTGTCCAGTTGTTAGCGTAGAAACATATTATCACACGGGATGATAACATGTGGTGCTTTTATTGGAAGAGCACTGGAAATCGGGGGTAACAGACCCAAATCCGACTTCAACATGGATTCGGAGTGAACACATTTTGTACCCTCTCCATTACATGATAGTTGGTTAATCATACATTAATCATTAGCTTAACATTGTTCTATTGGAAAAACCTCCCC